>LPNX010633315.1:0-108597 GCA_001517045.1 Pseudotsuga menziesii
CGAGAGGAAAAGAGCATTATTAGACCCCCCATCCGGATCCTTATGCATGCAGCTATCTCTGGAGTCATTATCAGCCAGAATATTAGTGGTAAGTGTTAATTCTCTCTGCAAACCTCTAACCCTAATTCAGCTATATTTTAGGGCATTTTTGCATGGCGAGTTTGCATGCACAGTTATTTTGCAAAGTTGTAGGAGATTGAGTGTGCGAGTCAGCACTATCATAGAACATTAGAGAATACCAGTATTTGGGATATTACAGTTTTTGAATGCCGATGTTCTATTTAGAACTGTTTTTTGAATTATATATATCGGAAGACTGTAATATTAAATCTTAAATGGACACTTATGTGGACATATCTTGGTCTATGTGAGATCATGATGTAAAGTTTTTTGGAACTCTGTCTTTTGATGGTTGGAAGCGGACATATGATCTCTAAATGTATAACTAGGGGTGCATTTTAGGGTGCAGTCCATCATTAAATCTTGTATTGTGCCTCGATCAGGTGGAGTATGTGTATTTCATTCACTACCGGAATAAAATATGTGAATTTATTTTCCTTGGAAAAAAATTAAGGGCTACACCCTGTCTCTTGGGCTGTAGTCTAGTGGTAAGATACAGTGTCTGTTGTAAATAACCCAGGTTCAGATTCTGATGAACAGGCTATGGTAAAAGCTCCATCAAGACCAGGCAAAAATCCCAGGTACTTTATAGACACACGGATGTGGAGAAAATGAAACAACTCTGGGTGTGGGCTAAACCCAAATGTTCGCTGTTAAAAATATGGTAAGGGCAATATCCTCAATGCTCTAACTAACTTTGTTTAGCGCAAGGCCCTGCCTACATCTGCAGGTACACGGCCTAGCCCACACGTGGATAGTTAATCAATTAATTGATGAGACACTCACTACTATTTAACAGGTGCGCTTAACCTCCAAGCTTTCAGACATGGCCATTGGTGACTGCTCCAGACACCAGTTAATGAAGAAGAAACAGCATCCTGTTATATAATTTTAGCTATTCTTTGATTTAACTCAATTTCTGACTGGTTGGATTGGGTTGCAAATGCATGCATCCCAGTTTTCCCAACTGCATGTTATGCGCGCTACACTCACTGATACCTTACACGCTTTCCTCAGCCGACTGGCCATTGAGATTTGGGGAAACATTCATAAGATGGCCAACGCTACTTCCCGAGGAATAAAGAGAAATAACTCGTAACTGTTCCAGACAAATTAAAATATATATAGTGGCAAAAGCAAGCAAAAGAAAAGAATATACTAGAATATCAGGACATACCCGAAGCAAAAAAGAATGCAGCGAGAGGATAGGCGGGTGATGAGCATGATCCTGCATCTCCATTTGGGCATAGGGTTGTGCCTGTCATTCCATCCTTGAATAGCCAATTTGGTTGCCAGAAACCCAACCCCTAGAACCAATCCGAATAACACCAACCTAACTGCAGCCAAGGGAAGGCATATGACAATTTTGATCCATTCATACAGACCAATAATATCAGGTGTATGATTTCTGAAGGGATCAATTGAAGAGGGTGAACCCAATGAGGGGGGCCTGTTACACAGGAATGAAAAAGGATTGTGTTCTTCATTGCCGGTGGTAGAACAGTCAGAATAATTGGCGCTAGAAGCAGATACTTCTTCTCTGTTGATGAAGAAGTTGTGGATAATATTACCATTACCATTACCATTACCGTTGCCATGGCCATTGCCATTGTCAGTCGTAGTATTGCTGGATGTGATGGGGTACTCAGAGCTGTCAATGTCCACTACAGTAACACCTCTCCTGCTGCTTCTTCGATCGTTAGCATTGGCATCTTTGGCATAGTCATCAATGAGTAGAGGTACCCTGTACTCAGCAATCCCCTCCATATTAATGGGATTCGTATTTGACAGATGCGCTTGCAGATCGGGTTCGGGTTTTCATGAGCAGGATCTAAGCGTGGCCGAATCTGATCCACGTTATTGAAGATTGGAAAGTAAGTAACAAGGGCATTGGTGCCTTTTATGTTTTTCAATGCGAAGAAAGAGAAGGGGAAAGGGCATTTAACAAAAGGGGGACAAGGCCAGAGGACAAGAGAGGAGTGGCTTTTCTATTGGTTTTTTTATGGTGAATTTCTTTAGGACATGAGTGGAGTGGCTTTTCTGTTGGTTTTTTGTTTATGGTGTTTCTTTTGAGGCCTGTCGCAGGAAAGTCAAATATTCCTCATGCACATAATATAATATATCAAACTTCTTTGTCGGTATGGCTTTCATATTGTTTTTATTTTAGGTATCTTTACCCATTTCAACTTTTTAAAATCATGTTTTTTAATAATATTTATTTTTTAAATTTATTTAAACATTAATTTTCATTCATCATTTTGATTATTTTATTAATTTTAGTTTTTTATTCGTTTTACTGAATTTGACAATTTAATTTTCTAAATTGATTTCAATATAAGTGACAGCCATTGGATTTCAAACTAAATGATGTTTGCTCCAAAACATTTTGAAATCTTAAATGAAATAATATACCTCACATAATAATGTGACTCAATATTACATTATTTATATAAAATAACAAAACATACATTATATTATACAAATTGCAATACCAAAATGATGAACATTTTATCTTAGCTCTTAAATAAATTGCTTTCAAAACTATTTATAATATAATTTTTCTAGTTTTGCCAAATATATTGCATATTTATATGTATTTATGCAAAAGCCACCATAATATGATGATGATGGCACTTAGCTAGACTAACTCTACTCTATTGAACCTTAAGAGGATTACTTGGATTATTGTAAAATTTTATTTTTATTTTCAAAATGCTTAAATAGAAGGGTTTGTGGGTCGTCATAATTTTGACAAGTTAGGAGATTATGAAGGTTTGTATTGCAGCAAATATTATGAAATTGTGATCTAATGTCGGTGTTTGCAAGGCAGTTTGAAAAAAATGACTTTCATCCTCAATGCTCGTAGTCTCACAGAGATGGCAAATCATTTCCTCCTACAGTGTTTTAGGAATTGTCTAGCATCATGTTTCACTATGAAGCTCATGAGAGTTCCTTCTTATCTTGGCTATATTGATTCTCTTCTTCGAATTGGTTAAAACAAAGAGATATTTTGTATCTTTCATATTACGGTTAATGACCTCCTTATAGTATCTTAATTTTTTTTTCACCTCTAATTCTTTCTTGCCCCGCATTTTCTCTTTAAACTTAAATGTGACAAGATACCCTCACAATCTATCCTTGTAGAACTAAATATGTTGTATATTGCAACCTCATCATTAACTACACTCTACAAAATTTAACTTGCAATACAATTTTGTAAAGACTATATAGTCACTATCCACATACAACCTAGCCTTGCAAGTTTAATCCATTTCAACATCGATGTTGTAGGCAACATCATCTAATCATTTTGTTATGGATCATCTTGTGATGTCAAATTACTATGTATGGAATGTTAGGAACGGGTTAACTCTCGCAAATAAGTTTTACATTAATCATAAAGTTGAAAATTCATTAATATGATGCAATTTATTCTTCAAAACATCTAACCAGTCCATTTAAAGTGGGACATGTAAACAACACCTTAAAAAAGTTTCCATCTTGGTATTGTGGTTTGCTTGTTAATTTCATGCATTGTAATAGGAGAGAGGAGTTGGTAGTTGGACGATGACCAGTAGTGTAGATAGAAATTGCGTTGGCTAACCTCAAACTTGGAAATACTGGCTACCATGAATGGTTCATGCAAGTACATTATGTACAAGTCATTGTCAAAAAATTTCATGCTCTTAAAATTATTTATCAAAAACATGTCTTCTACATTTTGAAATAAAATGAATATATGAAATTTGAAATTTCATTTTAAGTCACATCAATGGTCACCCATTGGTCCCAATAAAAAATACAATAAACACATTAGGACTAGACAACTTGGAACTTTGTGGTTGACATGGCATCAATTTGGATTTGTTGCACCTGAAGACCAATATCGTTAAATAGAGAACACACCAAATTATATGTGGTAAAAAATTGTAGGAAAATATAGCTCGAGAACTGTTGAGTAAAGTTGTCATTGATGTCAAGAGTGTCAAGAAATATGTTAAGGTCATTAATGTCAAAGATTTGATGATGGCATAAAAGAGTGACAATGATGAGGAGATTGTAATAAGGATGTGTCATTGAGATTAATGTTTTAAGATAATGTTGTACCATAACTTCACAGCTAGTACCGGAACCTATCCTTAGTACCAGTATTGCAAAGGTATGTTTGTACTACCAAAAGCGGATTTAGGTTGTTGGTGTTGACAAGTTTTGTTCGGGTCTACATACAGTCCTCATAGCAAGTTTTGTCCATGATTAGCACAAAAAAATCTATATGAATATATGGTCATTTTGTTAAGATGAGAGTGTTTGTAATGAACTGATTGGCCCACATATAATCTTCTTGGTCCACAAATAAGTCCTCTTTACCCTTCTTCAAGCGATGTTAATCTGATGGAGTATCCATCAAAGGTTTCATTGGGTCTAACCTTCTCAAGGGGTCCACATCTTCTTAAGGTGGGGTGACTCTAATTTAAAAGTGGGAACCCATTTGGTTAATGTTTTTACCTACATACAATCTCATGAAACATATATATAATGAATCAATTGATGAAGAGATGTGAAGGTTGAAGTTTGTGGAGTTTCATTGATGGTTGAATTGAGGAAGAATGAAGATTGCAGGGCATGTAACAAAATGAAGCCAACTCTCTAAAATCATAGTTTTTGGGTATTAGAATTGAAGTGCCATTTAGATCTTCAAGCAATTAGTTCTAAATTATGATTGCAGTAAAAGGAGAATGAAGATACAAACTGAACAAAACAAACCACATAGGAAATGAATGAGTATTGCTCAGGTAATTACAGTATCATTGTCATTAATTAAATCCGGTGTTACAATAGTTTACATAATGGAGGAATTCGAATGCATTAGGGAGCAATTCGAATCTACCAGTTGAATCTGACTGTACCTAACTGACTAGCTAACTCATGGTGTCTCAGTCAATATTAGAGTTCAATAGATCAACTCCCAAATGTCCAACCAACTCATACAATCAGTAATGACTAGTTAACTCGGTGCAACTGAGTGTGGTAGGTGGGCAAAGGTGCCTACTCCACATGCAGCCATGCATAACTAGCGCTAGCTAACTAATTGTGATCTGACTAAAAGTAACTAGAAGCTAACTGATTGTGATCTAACTAAAAGTAACTAGAAGCTAACTAAGACTAACTAGTTCCAACTCCAACTAACTGATGGAGGTTGGTGTTGGGACTCCCACTGGCTCCTAAAATGTAGGGATTGGCCTGGGAGGTGCCCAAACTTATGCATGCACATGCAGTAAGTGGCAGTTAACCCCTAGCAGTGTTCCCCACACTCTAGTAACTGGTACATGTGGCCCCATTAGACCAAGTGGACCCAATGGTACTAGTGGACCCAAATAATTAATGAAGGTTCCTAAGTTAAGCTAAATAATCTAAATAGAAAGTATGGTCAAGGGAGGATTAATAATCCTAACACCCCCCCTGAATCCTAACTTGGACAACTGTGGGCCCTGGTAACAAGACCATAGGTCACNAGTAAAAAAAATGTTGCTTAATACAACCGAGGAAACAAGGGAAAACCTCATGGGAAACCTCCCACCCCCCTCAAAATAAGCAGAAATAGCAAACTGCAAGCTATCTTTAGAAGAAAGAAGCTTCCTCCTTAGAAAAATAACTT
This sequence comes from Pseudotsuga menziesii, assembly GCA_001517045.1. NCBI lineage: Eukaryota > Viridiplantae > Streptophyta > Pinopsida > Pinales > Pinaceae > Pseudotsuga > Pseudotsuga menziesii. Next base: position 5,777 of record LPNX010633315.1, read on the forward strand.
GAGCAAAAACATTGTTGCAAATTTGCAGCTCTATGCAACAACATGGTCCATCTGTGACCCTCTCAATGTACTTCTAAACTAATGACTCTGTTTGTCTCTTATGGATGGTGAAGGTAGGGAATGATCAAGTTTTTGCTTCTGTGGCCATGTAGCTGGTCATTCGCCATCATCAAGTAGCACTAACCTAGAACTTTGTTGCACCACTCTGTGGGAGCGAAACTGAGAGAGATAGTGCAACGTGTTCATTCTGATACTGGGACCTTGTTCTTCTTCTGTCTTCTAGATTTCCAACACCACTTCCAACTGCATCAAGGAGCTTTCGAGCCCATCTGGGCTTAGGCTTCTAATTAGGAATGGATACTGGATCTGGATCTAGAATCTCTTGAGATTCAGTCTTAATAACAGGATCATGTTGAATGTGATCTTCTTCATCTGAATCTGAAATCTGTAGCACATCATCATCATAAAAAATATGTGAAGAAATAGTTATACCTTCCCGTGCTGTTGGAGGTGTGTCATACAACCGATCTTCTTCGAACTGGACACTCCTTTCAATAAAGCATCTTCTGGTTGCAACCTCCATCAGTTTGTAAGCTTTTGCATCTTCTGCAAATCCCAGCAGAATGCATTCGCTAGTTTGGGCTTGGAAGGCCTTCCTCTTGTCAAGTGGTATTCTGGACCAAGCTTTGGAACCAAAAACTCTCAGATGAGAGACATTGGCCCAAGCCATGGATTTCCCATTGATCGTTGGACAACTCTATAAGCTAGGACCATATGAGATCTTAAGGCAATGTGTCCTACCACATGAACAAGGGAAAATATTGGCAAAGGCACATGCGGGAGTTGCAGGTGGACACTATGGAGGTCACGCTACTGCTAGGAAGGTGCTCTGTGCAGGGCTTTGGTGGCCCACTCTAAATGGTGATGCAACAGATTATGTGTGGTCTTGCAACGTCTGTCAAAGAACTGGGAAACCGTTAAGGATGGATGAGATGGCGTTGGTACCTCAGGTGACATTGCAGCCATTTGATAAATTGGTTGAGGAATTTGTGGGACCCATCAACCCACCTGGGAAAAGAACTAGTGCATGTTACATCATTACAGTGACAGACTATTTGACAAGATGGGCAGAGGCCGAGCCCGTTGTGGATTGTACCACTGCGACAACAATGAGGCTCGTGTTTGACAACATTGTTACTCAGTTTGGGTTTCCAAGGATATTGATGAACAACTAGGGGAGTCACTTCATCAATCACACAGTCAGTGCATTGACATAGGAACTTCAGACTTAACATAAGAAAAGTACCCCATATCATCCATAAGCAAATGGGAAAGTGGAGGTGTTCAATAAGGTGTTGGAGCATTCCCTCACAAATGTATGTAACACGAATCGTGATGACTAGGATTTGAGGATTCCAGCGGTCTTGTGGGCATATCGCACCACTTGCAAAAGATTGTAAGGACAGACACCGCTCAAATTGGTATACTGGAAAGAGGCAGTCATGTCGATGGAGTACATTGTTCCGAGTTTGCGCATCGCAGTAGCGACATGCATGGACGATGAAGCAACATTGGAAGAATGCCTAGCGCAATTGGTGCAACTAGAGGAAAACCGCATTGTTGCAGGTTTTCACCAGCACGTTGAGAAGGATCGGCAAATAGCTTGGCATGATCGACATATTAAGAACAAACTTTTTAGCAAGGAGACCTGGTACTGATGTATGATAGCAAGTTCGCCAAACATCCAGGTAAGTTACATATGCATTGGGTAGGTCCGTATCTTATCAATTCTATTACTGCAGGAGGCGCAATACAACTGCAGCAGTTAGATGGAGCGATGCTACCAAAGCTAGTGAATGGTAGTAGGCTGAAACCCTACAGGACGAGTCAAGAACTGCACAGTGCTTGAGGCACTGCGCAACGAAAAAAAACAATTTTTTTGCATGAGATTATAGTTAGGAGGATGGTGCACTATGAAGAAGTGGTTGCGCAATAATAAGAGTCAGTATCGCAGACAGGAAATCATGCCATGACGGCCGCAGGGCCGCGATACCGTTAAATCAACAATAAATTGGGTAGTTGCAACAATTAACCGACAACACTCTTGGACGAACCGTGTATTAATGATGGATCCAGCCGTTGGATTGACAGGATCGGTGGCAGATTCAGGCAATTAATAAATGATTCAGTCGTAATGATGAAAAGGGATCGTAATGATTTGGTCACAATGAGAGGAAGATCGACTCAGTGCTATAAGAAGTGGTCGAACGTGATCCAAATTCACCATTATGCAAGCTTGAGTTATCGACAGAGTTGCAGAGCTTTGAAAAGTGAGTTGTGTTCCAGTGCTTGCTTGAGTTGCATAGCAAAGTAAGGTTGAGTGTCCGTTGAGTACTTGGGGGCACTTGTGCGCCATGCCGAGTGAGTCGATCACAGTAGATATTTCCAGCAAGAGAGATTCACCAATTATCAAGGTACCCATCGAAGAAGAGGTCATAAGTATGCTTGTGGGTTCATCATTAGTTCCAAAGAAGAAGAGGGGGGTGCAACGACCCAAATCCCTGCTTCAGAAGAAGCGACAGAATAGAACGTCTACACGGGCACAGGAGGAGGCACTTGCACAGATGGCTCCATCGACTTCAAGGGATGAGGAATCATCATCCTGCACAGGGGTATCAGCTACAGATATCCTTGGGTATGTGCCTCCCTGTCAGTTTTTGCGAAGCCCAGGAAGACGAGGAGGAACTAGAAGTACCTAGTCAGGATGCCAATGATACCAAAGGGCATGGTGTGTACCATGGATATTGTGCCCTCGCTCATGCAGATGAAATGTGAGGATCATGATATGCTTGTGTCACCAGATATTACTGTAGAACCATATGTACCTACGACATAGGCATGAGGCGTCCTAGTAGCACGCATCCCACATGACTGGGCGTAGGGTTTGGAGATATCAGGACTGTTGGGACTTTTTAACATGTCACACTTTGGGCGGTTGACCAAGGAAGATGCATGCATGGAGTAGCTCTTAGTGTGCTTCCATGACGGGATTCTGTGGCTGGACCGGCTGGTCGCAGTCATTGTGGCACTTATTTCAGATATCACAGGGCTGCCCAAGGAGGGGCCCATCCCATCATAGTACTTTAAGGGGAAAGCCAACGACAAGAAGTTGGCAGCAAAGCTGAATAAAATATATAACTTGCAGTGCAATGGATGGGCGTACCACGTTGACAGTATAAATGATTAGGTTGTTCGCATTGCGATGACGATTCTAGATAACGAGGTAGTCAAAATGAACTGACCCAACCAATGTAATTCATGGGTTATCATATGTGCAAAGCAATGTGCACAAGGGGTGCAAAAGAATTGGTCATTGTTCCTTATGAACCAGTTGATGGATGACGCGCTCGCAGTCCAAGCGGGGTAGTGACCATTCACCTACAGCTAGCTACTTATTTTGATTGCGCTAGTGGCTTGGATGGAGCCGAAAGATTACCAGGGGATGGACATGGATGCAATGAAGGTTTGTAAGAGAGCATGATACCATAACCTTTGGTATTTGAATGAAGAGGAGTGACTTAAGGATTGTACAATTCAGTTCTAGATATACTAGGAGGCGCTGTAGGCTATAGAGATGAAGGTTTTGCAATTGACAAAGGAAGTAGTGGTGAAATACCAATGAGTCATTTAGTTTGTAATTGGGCCGCATGACATTCATGTACAGGCGCGACAAGACCAAGATAAACAATGGTTGCCCACAACATATAAGGTTTCGAACGCGGAGCTAGAGACTATTATTGTTTATTGGCCCAAGGAATGGCATGAACCTGTCAACATTGAGGAAGTGTCGATGGGTCCACTAGTTGATGCACCGGTGGATCCTCTGCTAGAACCACCGAGTGATCAAGACTCTAATGAAGCGTCAACGCGGACACCCACTGATTCATAAATAGAACGAATATTTGAGGAATCCTGCATGAAGAAGAGGCAGGACCGAGGTGCGACCAGCAACACCGTACCAGTGACTGAGGAGCAATTGAGCCGTATCATTGCGACAATTACAACAACGACTGATGTGACGAGAGAGAAGATGAAGAAGCATACATCTCACGGATTTGGTGAGGTAAAAACTCACCTTGACTCATTAATTGATGCAGTTTTAAATAAGGTACTGGAGACAACCACTGTGCAGAAGGTTGGCTACATCAACATTGGGACGTAGATTAGGAATGTGCAAATTTTGCCCCATGTGATCAAGACCAACAGTGAGGACCTCAATGCCTCACTTCTACAATTGCATGAGGTTTCAGTAGACATCAATGCGCTGTCAACCCATACATTGGTGCAGTTGCAGAGAGTTTCCAATCAGGAGTTGATGGATAGGGAACAAATAATTGGCGACCACCTGTTGCAGTCAATGGAGAAAGAGGTTGAAGCACGAAGAGATATTGAGGCCTACAGAAGGAACAAGATTGGTTAACAAAAGTGCATATTTTCAACCTTGGTTTGACCAACCTTGAACAAGGGCCAAAATAACTCCCAATCTCATAAAAATAGGTGTTCATGCTTATCTCTCAAATGTGTACATAAATCCACCTTCAAAACTCAATTTCGAGAAAGTCAACAAAAGTGCATCTTTTCAACGTTGGTTTAACCAACCTTGAATGAGGGCCAAAATAACTCCAAATCTCATAAAAATAGGTGTCCATGCTTATCTCTCAAATGGGTACCTAAATCCACTTTCCAAACTCAATTCTGAGAAAGTTGAGAAAAGCGCATATTTTCAACCTTTGTTTGACCAACCTTAAACGCGGTCCAAAATATATCCAAATCTCATAAAAATAGGTGTTTGTGCTTATCTCTCAAATGGGTACCTAAATCCACTTCCAAAACTAAATTCCGAAAAAGTCGACAAAAGTGCATATTTTCAACATTGGTTTGACCAACCTTGAACGCGGCCAAAAATAGCTCCAAATATGATAAAAATAGGTGTCCATGCTTATCTCTCAAACGGGTACCTAAATCCACTTTCCAAACTCAATTCCGATAAGGTCGACAAAAGTGCATATTTTCAACCTTGGTTTGACCAACCTTGAACGATAGCCAAAATAGCTCCAAATCTCATAAAAATAGGTGTCGATGATTATCTCTCAAATGGGTACCTAAATCCACTTTCAAAACTCAATTTCAAGAAAGTCGAAAATGTGCATATTTTCAACCTTGGTTTGACCAACCTTGAACGAGGGCCAAAATAGCTCGAAATCTAATAAAACTAGGTGTCCAATCTTATCTCTCAACTGGGTACCTACATCCACTTTCAAAACTCAATTCCAAGAATGTTGACAAAAGTGCATCTTTTCAACCTTGGTTTAATAAACCTTGAAAGAGGGCCAAAATAGCTCCAAATCTCAGAAAAATAGGTGTCAAAGCTTATCTCTCAAATCGGTATCTAAATCTATTTTAAAATTTCAATTCTGAGATAATCGACAAAAGTGCATATTTTCAACCTTGGTTTGAGCAACCTTGAATGAGGGCCAAAATAGTTCCATATCTTATAAAAATAGGTGTCCATGCTTATCTCTCAAATGGGTACCTAATTCCACTTTAGAAACTCAATTTCGAGAAACTTGACAAAACTGCATATTTTCAACCTTGGCTTGACCAGCCTTGAACGAGGGGCAAAATAGCTCCAAATCTCATAAAAATAGGTGTCCATGCTTATCTCTCAAATGGGTACATAAATCCACTTTCAAAACTCAATTATGAGAATGTCAACAAAAGTACATATTTTCAACATTGGTTTTACCAACCTTGAACAAGGGCCAAAATAGCTCAAAATCTCATAAAAATAGGTGTACATGCTTATCCCTCAAATGGGTACCTAAATGCACTTTCAAAACTCAATTCCGAGAAAGTCAACAAAAGTGTATGTTTTCAACTTTGGTTTAACCAACCTTGAACGAGGGCCAAAATAGCTCCAAATATCATAAAAATAGGTGTCCATGCTTATCTCTCAAATGGGTACCTAAATCCACTTTCAAAACTAAAGTCTGAGAAAGTCGACAAAAGTGCATATTTTCAACCTTGAATGAGGGCCAAAATAGCCCCAAATATCATAAAAATAGTTGTACATGCTTATCTCTAAAATGGGTACCTAAATTAGTGGTTCAAAAAAAATTGGGGGTTGGTTTATTCAAATGAATAATCGCTCCAAGAACATTTTTTTGCTCCAAGTCATTTTTTTGAATTCCTCGACCTAGTTCTGGTTCTTGTGGAGTCTAGATTCCTTCCAGGTCCACCTGATCGAATTGATTAAAGTTCGGTGGCTGATTTGATTCCTAAAGATTTTCTTTGGTAGGCTGTTTTGAAGCGGATTCAACTGAAGGTTGGCTTCAAGAAAGCTTCAATTTATTCCTGGTTCGATTTGGCTCTAGCTAGGAGCTTTGCCGTGTGTCTTCATCAGATCTCTGTGGGTCGTTGCTGCCTTCAATTACGATCTGTTCTGGTTCGAGTTCTTCAATTGCCACGAATTGAATTCATTTCTCTGGTCATTGCCCGTTGGTTCGTAGTTGTGGGAGAGTCAAGCTTCATGCCTATGTGGGATTTTGGTTTGTATTTTCTCTCTTTTATAGGACATGTCTCATCCTAGGTTTGTATTTAATTACTTGCAAGAGTGGTGGTGGCATGTTTCAGAGTTATTGGTTGGCCTGGTTTTGTCCGAGTCTCCTTAATTTGTGATCAAAGACTTTTCCCTGTACTCTGGGCCTCCTCTTTGCTTTTGGTTTGAATTTTGGGTGTCCTTGGATTGTGAACTGAGCTCTGGTCAGTCTCCTTGGTAGTGCCCTTCTTCATGGATGCTGGTGGGGACCCTCCTCCTCCACTTCCTCCTGAATTGGACGTTTTAAAATATTGGTAGCATCAAGTGGTAAGAGGAAAGCTGGCCCTTCGGAGAAATTTGTGAAGAAGGTTGAAATCCCATCCGTTGCGCTGCCTGTTGATAGGATTTGCCAATCGGCCCTGAATCTTGCCGAATGTGGGCTTATTGGGAAATTCTCTGGCCTTTGGCCCTCTCCCAAGGCCATAGATAGTTGGGTTCATAGAAATTGGAGGCCCTTAGTCTCTGAAGGCATCCGAAGTCATTTTGTTGGTCGAGGCTATTTTGTCTTTATGTTTGAGGAAGTAGTTGACCGTGACCTTATTTTTTGAAATGGCCCTTACTTCATGGGCCCGTAGGGTCTATATCTGAAAAAATGGTCCCCTGATTTTGACCCTTCCTAGGATATCCCATCTGCAGTCCCTGTCTGGGTAAGGCTCCCTCACTTGCCCTTACACTATTGGAACTCAGATTCCCTGGTAGCCATTGGGAATAAACCTAGAAACTACATCGACAAGGCAGAACAGACAGAAATGTGCGAGAATATGTGTGGAAGTTTATTTGGAGATCGGTTTGCCATAGGCGATTAGGCTAACAGTAGCTGATTGGTATTATATTCAGGAATTGGACTATGAGAAAATTCCCTTTAAGTGTCGCTTATGCAATGAATATGGCCATTTTTCCCGCAACTGCAAGAAAAAATCTAAAGACGAGCTTCAAAGTGAGAAGGAAGACCAGTGGACCCAAGCTAAAAAAGCAGGAAACTCCAATCAGAATCAGAGAAAGAAAGGAACAGATGGAAAGAAGCTGAAAGGTGATGTTGCTGTTGCGAAGATTCCACAACCCCAGTTAATTGAAAATGTATCCTCCAATCAGTTTGTTGCTTTAAGCATTCCTGATGCTCCTGTTCTTGAAGAAGGAGAGCTGCCTCAACCAGAGGGTCTTGTTGAAACCCCTGATCTTCCTATGGAGAAGGTTGTTCTCTCCACTTTGGATTCTAGGGATGATGATCCATTGCACTCTCCAAAGGAAGCTAAAGCTTCTCCCTCTTATGCTGACATAACCATGAAAAAGCAGGTTGTTTGTTCTGATTCCTCTGATGATGATTCAGTAGAGAATTTATCTAAAAAGATTGGAAGGAAGACTAAGAAGGAGACCCGTGAAGAAGAGGCCGAGAGGCTCAAAATGCAAGGTATTCAGCCCAGTATTGAAATGTCTTATGGTAGGAGTAAGAGGTCAAGGCCTCCAAAGGGAGTAAGCACTCCCTCCCAAGTGCGTAAATAATGCAGGTAACATCTTGGAACTGCAAGGGAATGGGAAACCCAATCAAAGCTAAAGTTGTTAAAGATTTGATGAAAATGGTTTGACAAAAAGCACATATTTTCAACCTTGGTTTGAGCAGCCTTGAATGAGGGCCAAAATAGCTCCAAACGTCATAAAAATAGGTTGTCATTCTTATCTCTCAAACAGGTACCTAAACCAACTTTATAAAACTCAATTCCAAGAAAGTCAAAAAAAGTCCATCATTTCCGCCTTTGTTTGACCAGATTTTAAAAAGGGCCAAAATAGCTCCAAATCTCATAAAAATTGGTGTCGACGCTTATCTCTCAAATCTGTATCTAAATCTACTTTAAAATATCAATTCCGAGAAACTTGACAAAAGTGCATATTTTAAACCTTGGTTTGACCAACCTTGAACGAGGGATAAAATAGTTCCAAATCTCATAAAAATAGGTGTCCATGCTTATCTTTCAAATGGGTACTTAGATCCACTTTCAAAACTCAATTCCAAGAAAGTCGACAATAGTGTATCTTTTCAACGTTGGTTTGACAAACGTTGAACGCGTGCCAAAATAACTCCAAATCTCATAAAAATAGGTGTCCATGGTTATCTCTCAAATGGGTATGTAAATCTACTTTAAAATTTCAATTCCGAGAAAGTTGACAAAATTGCATATTTTCAACCTTTGTTTGATCAACCTTGCACGAGGGCCAAATTATCTCCAAATCTCATAAAAATAGGTGTCCATGATTATCTCTCAAATTGGTACCTAAATCGACTTTCAAAAATCAATTCCAAGAAAGTTAACAAAAGTGCATCTTTTCAACCTTGGTTTGGCCAACCTTAAACGAGGACAAAAATAGCTCCAAATACCATAAAAATAGATGTCCATGCTTATCTCTCAAATGGGTATCTAAATCTACTTTAAAATTTCAATTCCAAGAAAGTAGACAAAATAGGTGTCCATACTTATCACTCAAATGGGAACCTAAATCCACTTTCAAAACTGAATTCCAAGAAAGTTAACAAAAGTAAATCTTTTCAAGCTTGGCTTGCCAACCTTTAACGATGGTCAAAATAACTCCAAATCTATTAAAATAGGTTTCCATGCATATCTCTCAAATGGTTATCTAAATCCACTTTCAAAAATCAATTTCACGAAAGTCGATAAACGTGGATCTTTTCAACGTTGGTATGAACAACCTTGAATGAGGGACAAAATGACTCCAAATCTCATAAAACTAGTTGTCAATGCTTATCTCTAAAATGGGTATCTAAATCTACTTTAAAATTTCAATTACGAGAAAGTCGACAAAAGTGCATATTTTCAACCTTTGTTTGATGAACCTTGAACGAGGGCCAAAATAGCTCCAAATCTCATAAAAATAGGTGTCCATGCATAGATCTCAAATGGTTACCTAAATCCACTTTCAAAATTCAATTCCAAGAAAGTCGACAAAAGTGTATCTTTTCTACGTTGGTTTGACCAACCTTGAACTAGGACCAAAATAGCTCCAAATCTCACAAGAATAGGTGTCCATGCTTATCTCTCAAATGGGTATCTAAATCTACTATAAATTTCAATTCCGAGAAAGTCGACCAAAGTGCATATTTTCAACCTTGCTGTGACCAACCTTGAACGAGGGCCAAAAGAGCTGCAAATCTCATAAAAATAGGTGTCCATGTTTATCTCTCAAATGGGTACCTAAATCCAATTTCAAAACTCAATTCCGAGAAAGTTGACAAAAGTGCATATTTTCAAACTTGGTTTCACCAACCTTGAACAAATCACAAAACAACTCCAAATCTCATAAAAATAGGTGTCCATGCTTATCTCTCCAATGGGTAACTAAATCAACTTTTCAAAACTCAATTCCTAGAAAGTCGACAATAGTGCATATTTTCAACCTTAGTTTTACCAACCTTGAAAGAGTGCCAAAATAGCTCCAAATCTCGTAAAAACAGGTGTCCATGCTTATCTCTAAACTGGCTATCTAAATCTAAGTTAAAATTTCAATTTAAAAAAAATTGACAAAAGTGCATATTTTCAACCTTGGATTGACCAACCTTGAATGAGGGAAAAAATAACTCCAAATCTCATAAAAATAAGTGTCCATGCTTATCTCTCAAATGGGTACCTAAATCCACTTTCAAAACTCAATTCCAAGAAAGTCGACAAACGTGCATATTTCAACCTTGGTTTGACCAACCTCGAATGAGGGCCAAAATAACTCCAAATCTCATAAAAATAGGTGTCAATACCTATCTCTCAAATGGGTGTCTAAATCTACTTTAAAATTTCAATTCCGAGGAAGTTCACAAAAGTGCGTATTTTCAACCTTGGTTTGACCAACCTTAAACGAGGGCCTAAATAGCTCCAAATCTCATAAAAATAGGTGTCATGCTTATCTCTCAAATGGGTACCTAAATCCACTTTCAAAATTCAATTATGAGAAGAAAAAAAAGTGCATATTTAAACCTTGGAGTGACCAGACCTTGAACGAGGGCCAAAATAGCATCAAATCTCATAAAAATAGGTGTCCATGCTTATCTCTCAAATGGGTACCTAAATCTCCTTTCAAAACTCAATTTTGAGAAAGTCGACAAAAGTGCATATTTTCAACCTTGGTTTGACCAACCTTGAACAAGGGCCAAAATAGCTCCAAATTTCATAAAAAATTGTGCCTATGCTTATCTCTCAAATGTCAACCTAAATCCACTTTCAAATCTCAATTCCAAAATAATTCCAATTCTCACAAAAATAGGTTTCCATGCTTATCTCTCAAATGGGTGTCGAAATCTACTTTAAACTTTCAATTGCAAGAAAGTCGACAAAAGTCTGTATTCTCAACCTTGGTTTGACCAACCTTGAACGAAGGCCAAAATAACTAGAAAATCTCATAAAAATAGGTGTTCGTGCTTATCTCTCAAATGGGAACCTAAATCCACTTTCAAAACTCAATTTCCGAGAAAGTCGACAAAAGTGCATATTTTTAACCTTGGTTTGACCAACATTTAACGAGGGCAAAAATAGCTTCAAATCTCATAAAAATAGGTGTCCATGCCTATCTCTCAATGGGTACCTAAATCCACTTTCAAAACTAAATTCCGTGAAAGTCAACAAAAGTGCATCTTTTACACTTTGATTTGCACATCCTTGAATGGGGGCCAAAATAGCTCCAAATATCATAAAAATAGGTGTTCATGCTTATCTCTTAAATGGGTATGTAAATCTACTTTAAAATTTCAATTTCGAGAAAGTCGACATTAGTGCATATTTTCAACCTTGGCTTGACCAACCTTGAATGCGGGCCAAAATAAATCCAAATCTCATAAACATAAGTGTCCATGCTTATCTCTCAAATGGGTACTTAAATCCACTTTCAAAACTCAATTCGAATAAAGTCGACAAAAGTGTATCTTTTCAACACTTGTTCGACCAACCTTGAATGATGACCAAAATAGATCTAAATCTCATAAAATACATGTCCATGATTATCTCTCAAATGGGTATCTAAATCTACTTTAATATTTCAATTCCGAAAAGTTGACAAAAATGCATATTTTCAACCTTGGTTTGACCAACATTGAATGCAGGCTAAAATAGCTCAAAATTTCCTAAAAATAGGTGTCCATGCTTATCTCTCAAATGGGTAGCTAAATCCACTTTCAAAACTCAATTCCAAGAAAGTCGAAAAAGGTGGATATTTTCAACCTTGGTTTTCCCAACCTTGAACGAGGGACAAAATAGCTCCAACTCTCATAAAAATAGGTGTCCATACTTATCTCTCAGATGGGTACCTAAATCCACTTTCAGAACTCAAATCCAAGAAAGTCGACAAAAGTGCCTCTTTTCAACCTTGGTTTGACCAACCTTGAACGAGGGCCAAAACAACTCCAAATCTTACAAAAATAGGAGTCAATGCTTATCTCTCAAATGGGTATCTAAATCTACTTTAAAATTTCAATTCCGAGAAAGTTGACAAAAGTGCATATTTTGGACGTTGGTTTGTCCAACCTTTAACGAGGGCCAAATTAGCTCCAAATCTCATACAAATAGGTGTCCATGCTTATCTCTCAAATGGGTACCTAAATCCACTTTGGAAACTCAATTCCAGTAAAGTCTACAAAAGTGCATATTTTCAACCTTAGTTTGGCCCACCTTGAATGAGGTCCAAAATATCCAAATATCATAAAAATAGGTGTCAATGCTTATCTCTCAAATGAGTATCTAAATCTACATTAAAATTTCAATTATGAGAAAGTCGACAAAAGTGCATATTTTCAACCTTGGTTTAACCAACCTTTAACGAGGGCGAAAGTAGCTCCAAAACTCATAAAAATAGATGTCCATGCTTATCTCTCAAATGGGTACCGAAATCCACTTTAAAAATTCAATTCCGAGAAAGCCGACAAAAGTGCGTATTCTGAACCTTGGTTTGACCAACATTTAGCGAGGGCGAAAATAGCTTCAAATCTCATAAAAATAGGTGTGCATGCCTATCTCTCAATGGGTACCTAAATCCACTTTCAAAACTAAATTCCGTGAAAGTCAACAAAAGTGCATCTTTTACACCTTGATTTGAACATCCTTAACGAGGGCCAAAATAGCTCCAAATATCATAAAAATAGGTGTTCATGCTTATCTCTTAAATGGGTATCTAAATCTACTTTAAAATTTCAATTTCGAGAAAGTCAACAATAGTGCATATTTTCAACCTTTGCTTGACCAACCTTCAATGCTGGCCAAAATAAATCCAAATCTCATAAACATAAATGTCCATGCTTATCTCTCAAATGGGTACCTAAATCCACTTTCAAAACTCAATTCGAATAAAGTCGACAAAAGTGTATATTTTCAACACTTGTTCGACCAACCTTGAATGATGACCAAAATAGATCCAAATCTCATAAAATACATGTCCATGATTATCTCTCAAATGGGTATCTAAATCTACTTTAATATTTCAATTCCGAAAAGTCGACAAAAATGCATATTTTCAACCTTGGTTTGACCAACCTTGAACGAGGGACAAAATAGCCCCAAATCTCATAAAAATAGGTGTCCATGCTTATCTCTCAAATGGGTACCTAAATCCACTTTGGAAACTCAATTCCAATAAAGTCTACAAAAGTGCATATTTTCAAACTTAGTTTGACCCACCTTGAATGAGGTCCAAAATATCCAAATATCATAAAATTAGGTGTCAATGCTTATCTGTCAAATGAGTATCTAAATCTACATTAAAATTTCACTTATGAGAAAGTCGACAAAAGTGCATATTTTCAACCTTGGTTTAACCAACCTTTAACGAGGGCGAAAGTAGCTCCAAAACTCATAAAAATAGATATCCATGTTTATCTCTCAAATGGGTACCTAAATCCACTTTAAAAATTCAATTCCGAGAAAGCCGACAAAAGTGCATATTCTGAACCTTGGTTTGACCAAATTTGAACGCGGGCCAAAATAGCTCCAAACCTCATAAAAATAGGTGTCCATGCTTATCTCTCAAATGGGTACCTAAATCCACTTTCAAAACTCAATTCTGAGCAAGTAAAAAAAAGTGCATATTTTCAACCCTGGTTTGACCCACCTCTAACAGGGGACAAAATAACTCCAAATCTCATAAAAATAAATGTCGATGCTTATTTCCCAAATGTGTACCTAAATCCACTTTCAAAACTAATTTCCCATAAAGTCAACAAATGCACATCTTTTCAACCTTAGTTTGACCAACATTGAAGGAAGGCCAAAATAGCTTGAAGTCTCATGAAAATATGTGTCGATGCTAATCTTTCAAATGGGTATCTAAATCTACTTTAAAATCTCAATTCCGAGAAAGTTGACAAAACTACATATTTTCAACCTTTGGTTTGACCAACCTTGAACGAGGCCCAAAATAGTTCTAAATCTCATAAAAATTGGTGTCCATGATTATCTCTCAAATGGGTACCTTCCACTTTCAAAACTCAATTCTGAGAAATTCGAAAAAAATTGCATATTTTCAAACTTGGTTTGACCAACCTTGAATGGCGGCCAAGATAGCTCCAAATCTCATAAAAATAGGTGTCCATGCATAGATCTCAAATGGTTACCTAAATCCACTTTCAAAACTCAATTCCAAGAAAGTCGACAAAAGTGTATCTTTTCGACGTTGGTTTGACCAACCTTGAACTAGGACCCAAATAGCTCCAAATCTCACAAGAATAAGTGTCCATGCTTATCTCTCAAATGGGTATCTAAATCTACTATAAATTTCGATTCCGAGAAAGTCGACCAAAGTGCATATCTTCAACCTTGTTATGACCAACCTTGAACGAGGGCCAAAAGAGCTCCAAATCTCATAAAAATAGGTGTCCATTTTTATCTCTCAAATGGGTACCTAAATCCAATTTCAAAACTCAATTCCAAGAAAGTTGACAAAAGTGCATATTTTCAAACTTGGTTTCACCAACCTTGAACAAAGCACAAAACAACTCCAAATCTCATAAAAATAGGTGTCCATGCTTATCTCTCCAATGGGTACCTAAATCAACTTTTCAAAACTCAATTCCTAGAAAGTCGACAATAGTGCATATTTTCAACCTTAGTTTTACCAACCTTGAAAGAGTGCCAAAATAGCTCCAAATCTCGTAAAAATAGGTGTCCATGCTTATCTCTAAACTGGCTATCTAAATCTAAGTTAAAATTTCAATTAAAAAATAATTGACAAAAGTGCATATTTTCAACCTTGGATTGACCAACCTTGAATGAGGGAAAAAATAACTCCAAATCTCATAAAAATAAGTGTCTATGCTTATCTCTCAAATGGGTACCTAAATCCACTTTCAAAACTCAATTCCAAGAAAGTCGACAAATGTGCATATTTCAACCTCGGTTTGACCAACCTCGAATGAGGACCAAAATAACTCCAAATCTCATAAAAATAGGTGTCAATACCTATCTCTCAAATGGGTATCTAAATCTACTTTAAAATTTCAATTATGAGGAAGTCCACAAAAGTGCGTATTTTCAACCTTGAACGAGGGCCTAAATAGATCCAAATCTCATAAAAATAGGTGTCCATGCTTATCTCTCAAATGGGTACCTAAATCCACTTTCAAAATTCAATTATGAGAAAATAAAAAAAAAGTGCATATTTAAACCTTGGTGTGACCAGACCTTGAACGAGGGCCAAAATAGCATCAAATCTCATAAAAATAAGTGTCCATGCTTATCTCTCAAATGGGTACCTAAATCCCCTTTCAAAACTCAATTTTGAGAAAGTTTACAAAAGTGCATATTTTCAACCTTGGTTTGACCAACCTTGAACAAGGGCCAAAATAGCTCCAAATTTCATAAAAAATTATGCCTATGCTTATCTCTCAAATGTCAACCTAAATCCACTTTCAAAACTCAATTCCAAGAAAGTCAACAAAAGTAAATATTTTCAACCTTGTTTTGTCCAACCTTGAATGAAGGCCAAAATAACTCCAAATCTCACAAAAATAGGTTTCCATGCTTATCTCTCAAATGGGTGTCGAAATCTACTTTAAAATTTCAATTGCAAGAAAGTCGACAAAAGTGTGTATTCTCAACCTTGGTTTGACCAACTTTGAACGAAGGCCAAAATAACTCCAAAATATCATAAAAATAGGTGTTTGTGCTTATCTCTCAAATGGGAACCTAAATCCACTTTCAAAACTCAATTTCCGAGAAACTCGACAAAAGTGCATATTTTTAACCTTGGTTTGACCAACATTTAACGAGGGCGAAAATAGCTTCAAATCTCATAAAAATAGGTGTCCATGCCTATCTCTCAATGGGTACCTAAATCCACTTTCAAAACTAAATTCCGTGAAAGTCAACAAAAGTGCATCTTTTACACCTTGATTTGAACATCCTTGAACGAGGGCCAAAACAGCTCCAAATAACATAAAAATAGGTGTTCATGCTTATCTCTTAAATGGGTATCTAAATCTACTTTAAAATTTCAATTTCGAGAAAGTCGACAATAGTGCATATTTTCAATCTTGGCTTGACCAACCTTGAATGCGGGCCAAAATAAATCCAAATTTCATAAACATAAGTGTCCATGCTTATCTCTCAAATGGGTACCTAACTCCACTTTCAAAACTCAATTCGAATAAAGTCGACAAAAGTGTATCTTTTCAACACTTGTTCGACCAACCTTGAATGATGACCAAAATAGATCCAAATCTCTTAAAATACATGTCCATGATTATCTCTCAAATGGGTATCTAAATCTACTTTAATATTTCAATTCCGAAAAGTCGACAAAAATGCATATTTTCAACCTTGGTTTGACCAACATTAAATGCGGGCTAAAATAGCTCAAAATTTCCTAAAAATAGGTGTCCATGCTTATCTCTCAAATGGGTAGCTAAATCCACTTTCAAAACTCAATTCCAAGAAAGTCGAAAAAGGTGGATATTTTCAACCTTGGTTTGCCCAACCTTGAACGAGGGACAAAATAGCTCCAACTCTCATAAAAATAGGTGTCCATACTTATCTCTCAGATCGGTACCTAAATCCACTTTCAGAACTCAAATCCAAGAAAGTCGACAAAAGTGCCTCTTTTCAACCTTGGTTTGACCAACCTTGAACGAGGGCCAAAACAACTCAAAATCTTATAAAAATAGGAGTCAATGCTTACCTCTCAAATGGGTATCTAAATCTACTTTAAAATTTCAATTCCGAGAAAGTCAACAAAAGTGCATATTTTCGACGTTGGTTTGTCCAACCTTTAACGAGGGCCAAATCAGCTCCAAATCTCATACAAATAGGTGTCCATGCTTATCTCTCAAATGGGTACCTAAATCCACTTTGGAAACTCAATGCCAGTAAACTCTACAAAAGTGCATATTTTCAACCTTAGTTTGACCGACCTTGAATGAGGTCCAAAATATCCAAATATCATAAAAATAGGTATCAATGCTTATCTCTCAAATGAGTATCTAAATCTACATTAAAATTTCAATTATGAGAAAGTCGACAAAAATGCATATTTTCAACCTTGGTTTAACCAACCTTGAATGAGGGCGAAAGTAGCTCCAATACTCATAAAAATAGATGTCCATGCTTATCTCTCAAATGCGTATCGAAATCCACTTTAAAAATACAATTCCGAGAAAGCTGACAAAAGTGCGTATTCTGAACCTTGGTTTGACCAACATTTAACGAGGGCGAAAATAACTTCAAATCTCATAAAAATAGGTGTGCATGCCTATCATCTCTCAATGGGTACCTAAATCCACTTTCAAAACTAAATTCCGTGAAAGTCAACAAAAGTGCATCTTTTACACCTTGATTTGAACATCCTTGAACGAGGGCCAAAATAGCTCCAAATATCACAAAAATAGGTGTTCATGCTTATCTCTTAAATGGGTATCTAAATCTACTTTAAAATTTCAATTTCGAGAAAGTCGACAATAGTGCATATTTTCAACCTTGGCTTGACCAACCTTGAATGTGGGCCAAAATAAATCCAAATCTCATAAACATAAGTGTCCATGCTTATCTCTCAAATGGATACCTAAATCCACTTTCAAAACTCAATTCGAATAAAGTCGACAAAAGTGTATCTTTTCAACACTTGTTCGACCAACCTTGAATGATGACCAAAATAGATCCAAATCTCATAAAATACATGTCCATGATTATCTCTCAAATGGGTATCTAAATCTACTTTAATATTTCAATTCCGAAAAGTCGACAAAAATGCATATTTTCAACCTTGGTTTGACCAACATTGAATGTGGGCTAAAATAGCTCAAAATTTCCTAAAAATAGGTGTCCATGCTTATCTCTCAAATGGGTAGCTAAATCCACTTTCAAAACTCAATTCCAAGAAAGTCAAAAAAGGTGGATATTTTCAACCTTGGTTTGCCCAACCTTGAACGAGGGACAAAATAGCTCCAACTCTCATAAAAATAGGTGTCCATACTTATCTCTCAGATGGGTACCTAAATCCACTTTCACAACTCAAATCCAAGAAAGTAGACAAAAGTGCCTCTTTTCGACCTTGGTTTGACCAACCTTGAACGAGGGCCAAAACAACTCCAAATATTATAAAAATAGGAGTCAATGCTTATCTCTCAAATGGGTATCTAAATCTACTTTAAAATTTCAATTATGAGAAAGTCGACAAAAGTGCATATTTTCGACGTTGGTTTGTCCAACCTTTAACGAGGGCCAAATTAGCTCCAAATCTCATACAAATAGGTGTCCATGCTTATCTCTCAAATGGGTACCTAAATCCACTTTGGAAACTCAATTCCAATAAAGTCTACAAAAGTGCATATTTTCAACCTTAGTTTGACCCACCTTGAATGAGGTCCAAAATATCCAAATATCATAAAAATAGGTGTCAATGTTTATCTCTCAAATGAGTATCTAAATCTACATTAAAATTTTAGTTATGAGAAAGTCTACAAAAGTGCATATTTTCAACCTTGGTTTAACCAACCTTGAACGAGGGCGAAAGTAGCTCCAAAACTCATAAAAATAGATGTCCATGCTTATCTCTCAAATGGGTACCTAAATCCACTTTAAAAATTCAATTCCGAGAAAGCCGACAAAAGTGCATATTCTGAACCTTGGTTTGACCAAATTTGAACGCGGGCCAAAATAGCTCCAAACCTCATAAAAATAGGTGTCCATGCTTATCTCTCAAATGGGTACCTAAATCCACTTTCAAAACTCAATTTCCGAGAAAGTCGACAAAAGTGCATATTTTTAACCTTGGTTTGATCAACATTTAACGAGGGCGAAAATAACTTCAAATCTCATAAAAATAGGTGTCCATGCCTATCTCTCAATGGGTACCTAAATCCACTTTCAAAACTAAATTCCGTGAAAGTCAACAAAAGTGCATCTTTTACACATTGATTTGAACATCCTTGAACGAGGGCCAAAATAGCTCCAAATATCATAAAAATAGGTGTTCATGCTCATCTCTTAAATGGGTATCTAAATCTACTTTAAAATTTCAATTTCGAGAAAGTCGACAATAGTGCATATTTTCAACCTTGGTTTAACCAACCTTGAACAAGGGCGAAAGTAGCTCCAAAACTCATAAAAATAGATATCCATGCTTATCTCTCAAATGGGTACCTAAATCCACTTTGAAAATTCAATTCCGAGAAAGCCGACAAAAGTGCATATTCTGAACCTTGGTTTGACCAAATTTGAACGCGGGCCAAAATAGCTCCAAACCTCATAAAAATAGGTGTCCATGCTTATCTCTCAAATGGGTACCTAAATCCACTTTCAAAACTCAATTATGAGCAAGTAAGAAAAAGTGCATATTTTCAACCCTGGTTTGACCCACCTCTATCGGGGGACAAAATAACTCCAAATCTCATAAAAATAAATGTCAATGCTTATTTTCCAAATGAGTACCTAAATCCACTTTCAAAACTAATTTCCCATAAAGTCAACAAATGTACATCTTTTCAACCTTAGTTTGACCAACATTGAAGGAAGGCCAAAATAGCTTGAACTCTCATAAAAATATGTGTCCATGCTAATCTTTCAAATGGGTATCTAAATCTACTTTAAAATCTCAATTCCGAGAAAGTTGACAAAACTGCATATTTTCAACCTTTGGTTTGACCAACGCTGAATGAGGGCCAAAATAGTTCCAAATCTTATAAAAATTGGTGTCCATGATTATCTCTCAAATGGGTACCTTCCTCTTTTAAAACTCAATTCTGAGAAATTCGAAAAAAATGCACATTTTCAAACTTGGTTTGACCAACCTTAAATGGCGACCAAGATAACTCCAAATCTCATAAAAATAGGTGTCCATGCATAGATCTCAAATGGTTACCTAAATCCACTTTCAAAACTCAATTCCAAGAAAGTCGACAAAAGTGTATCTTTTCGACGTTGGTTGGACCAACCTTGAACTAGGACCAAAATAGCTCCAAATCTCATAAGAATAGGTGTCCATGCTTATCTCTCAAATGGGTATTTAAATCTAATTTAAAATTTCAATTCCGAGAAAGTCAACAAAAGTCCATATTTTCAACGTGCTTTGACCAACCTTGACCGAGGGCCAAAATAGCTACAAATCTCATAAAAATAGGTGTACATGCTTATATCTCAAATGGGTACCTAAATCCACTTTGAAAACTTGATTCCGAGAAAGTCGACAAAAGTTCATATTTTGAACCTTGGTTTGATCAACCTTGAACGAGGGCCAAAAATATCTCCAAATCTCATAAAAATATGTGTCCATGCTTATCTCTCAAATGGGTACCTAAATCCACTTTCAAAATCAATTCCAAGAAAGTCGACAAGAGTGTATCTTTTCAACCTTGGTTTGACCAACCTTAAACGAGGGCCAAATAGCTCCAAATTTCATAAAAATAGGTATCCATGCTTATCTCTCAAATTGGTATCTAATTCTACTTTAAAATTTCAATTCTAAATAAATAGACAAAAGTACATATTTTCAACCTTGGTTTGACAACCTTAAACGAGGGCCAAATAGCTCCAAATCTCTTAAAAATAGGTGTCCATGCTGATATCTCAAATGGGTACCTAAATCCACTTCCAAAACTCAATTCCAAGAAAGTCGAAAAAAGTGCATCTTTTCAACCTTGTTTTGACTAAACTTTAACGGGGACCAACATAACTCGAAATCTAAAAAAAAGGTGTCCATTATTATCTCTCAAATGTGTATCTAAATCTACTTTAAAATTTCAATTCTGAAAAAGTCGACAAAAGTGCATATTTTCAACCTTGGTTTGACCAAACTTGAAAGAGGACCAAAATAGCTCCAAATCTCATAAAAATAAATTCCCATGCTTATCTCTCAAATGGGTACCTAAATCCACTTTCAAAACTCAATTATGAGAAAGTCAACAAATCTACATATTTTCAACATTCGTTTGACCAACCTTGAACATGGGGCAAAATAACTACAAATCTCATAAAAATAGGTTTCCATGCTTATCTCTCAAAAGGGAACCTAAATCCACTTTCAAAACTCAATACAAATAAAGTCAACCAAAGTAAATATTTTAAACCTTGGTTTGACCAACCTTGAACGAGGGCCAAAATAACTCCAAATCTCATAAAAATAGGTGTCCATGCCTATCTATCAAATGGGTATTTAAATCTACTTTATAATGTCAATTCCAAGAAAGTCAACAAAAGTGCATATTTTCAACCTTGGTTTACCAACCATGAATGAGGGCCACAATAGCTCCAAATCCCATATGAATAAGTGTCCAAGCTTATCTCTCAAATGGGTACCTTAATCCACTTTCCAAACTCAATTCCGAAAAAGTCTAGAAAAGTGCATATTTTCAACCTTGGTTTGTCCAAGCTTGAATGACGTCCAAAACAACTCAATATCTCATAAAAATAGGTGTCCATGCTTATCTATCAACAAAAGTACATATTTTCAACCTCGGTTTGACCAACCTTAAACGAGGGCAAAATTTGCTTTAAATATCATAAAAATAGGTGTCCATGCTTATCTCTCAAATGGATACCTAAACCCACTTTCAAAACCAAATTCTGAGAAAGTCGACAAAAGTGCATATTTTCAATTATGAAAAGTCGACAAAAGTGCTTATTTTGAACCTTGGTTTGACCAACCTTGAACGAGGACAAAAAATAGCTCCAAATCTCATAAAAGTAAGTGTCCATGCTTATCTCTCAAATGGGTACCTAAATCCACTTTCAAAAATCAATTCCAGGAAAGTCGACAAGAGTGTGTCTTTTCAACCTTGGTTTGACCAACCTTGAATGAGGGCCAAATAGCTCCAAATGTCATAATAATAGGTGTCCATGCTGATCTCTCAAATGGGTATCTAAATCTACTTTAAATTTTCAATTCTAAATAAATCGACAAAAGTGTATATTTTAAACCTTGGTTTGACCAACAACCTTAAACAAGGGCCAAAATAGCTCCAGATCTCATAAACATAGGTGTCCATGCTTATCTCTCAAATGGGTACCTAAATCCACTTCCAAAACTCAATTCCAAGAAAGTCGACAAAAGTGCATCTTTTCAACCTTGTTTTGAACAATCTTGAATGAGGACCAAAATAGCTCCAAATCTCAAAAAAAGGGTGTCCATTCTTATCTCTCAAATGCGTATCTAAATCTATATTAAAATTTCAATTCTGAAAAAGTCGACAAAAGTGCATATTTTCAACCTTGGTTTGACCAACCTTGAACGAGGACCAAATAGCTCCAAATATCATAAAAATAAATGCCCATGCTTATCTCTCAAATGGGTACCTAAATCAACTTTCAAAATTCAATTATGAGAAAGTCGACAAATGTACATATTTTCAACATTGGTTTGACCAACCTTGAACGAGGGCCAAAATAACTCCAAATCTCATAAAAATATGCGTCCTTGCTTATTTCTCAAAAGGGAACCTAAATCCACTTTCAAAACTCAATAAAAATAAAGTTGACCAAAGTAAATATTTTCAACCTTGGTTTGAACAACCTTGAACGAGGACCAAAATAACTCCAAATCTCATAAAAATAGTTGTCCATGCTTATCTCTCAAATGGGTATGTAAATCTACTTTAAAATTTCAATTCCAAGAAAGTCGACAAAAGTGCATATTTTCAATATTGGTTTACCAACCATGAACGAGGGAAACGATAGCTCCAAACCTCATAAAAATAGCTATCCATGCTTATCTCTCAAATGGGTACCTAAATCCACTTTCCAAACTCAATTCCAAGAAAGTCTAGAAAAGTGCATATTTTCAGCCTTGGTTTGACCAAGCTTAAATCACGTCCAAAATAGCTCAACATCTCATAAAATAGGTGTCCATGCGTATCTGTTAACAAAAGTGCATCTTTTCAACCTTAGTTTGACCAACCTTAAACGAGGGCCAAAATTGCTTTAAATATCATAAAATAGGTGTCCATGCTTATCTCTCAAATGGGTACCTAAATCTACTTTCAAAACTAAATTCAGTGCAAGTCGACAAAAGTGCATATTTTCAATTCTGAGAAAGTCGAAAAAAGTGCATATTTTCAACCTTGGTTTGAACAACCTTGAACGAGGGCCAAAATAGCTCCAAATATCATAAAAATGTGTGTCCATGATTATCTCTCAAATAGGTACCTAAATCCACTTTCAAAACTAAATTCCGAGAAAGTCGACAAATGTGCATATTTTCAACCTTGGTTTGACCAACCTTTAATGTGGGACAAAATAGCTCCAAATCTCATAAAAATAGGTGTCCATGCTTATCTCTTAAATGTGTGCCTAATTCCACTTTCAAAACTCAATTTCGAGAAAGTCGACAAAAGTGCATATTTTAGACCTTAGTTTGACCAGCTGTGATTAAGGGCTAAAATAGCTCCAAATCTCATAAAAACAAGTGTCCATGGTTATCTCTCAAATGGGTATCTAAATCTACTTTAAAATTTCAATTCCGAGAGAGTGGGAAAAGTGCATATTTTCAACCTTGGATTGACCAACATTGCACGAGGGACAAAATAACTCCAAAATTCATAAAAATAGGTGTCCATGCTTATCTCTCAAATGGTTACCTAAATCCACTTTCAAAACTCAATTTCGAGAAAGTCGACAAAAGTTCATATTTTCAACCTTGGTTTGACCAACCTTGAACGAGGGCCAAAATCGGTCCAAATATCATAAGAATAGGTGTCCATGCTTATCTCTCAAAGATGTACCTATATCCACTTTCATAACTCAATTCCAAGAAAGTCGACAAAAATGCATATTTTCAACCTTGGTTTGAGCAACCTTGAAGGAGGTCCAAAATAATTCCAAATCTCATAAAAATAGTTTTCCATGCTTATCTCTCAAATGGTTACCTAAATCCACTTTCAAAAATCAGTTCCAAAAAAGTCGACAAAAATGCATATTTTCAACCTTGGTTTGACCAACATTGAATGCGGACCAAAATAGATCCAAATCTAATAAAAATAGGTCCCAATGCTTATCTGTAAAGTGGGTATCTAAATCTACTTTAAAATTTCAATTTCGAGAAAGTTGACAAAAGTGAATATTTTCAATCTTCGTTTAGCCAACCTTGAACAAGGGCCAAAATAGCTCAAAATATCATAAATATAGGTGTTCGTGCTTATCTCTCAAATGCGTCCCTAACTCCACTATCAAAACTCAATTCTGAGAAAGTCAATAAAAGTTCATATTTTCAACCTTGGTTTGACCAACCTTGAATGAGGGCCAAAATATCTCCAAATCTCATTAAAATATGTGTCCATGCTTATCTCTTAAATGGGTACCTAAATCCACTTTTGAAATTCAATTGTGGGAAAGTCAACAAACATGCATATTTTCAACCATGGTGGGGAAATCAACAAACATGCATATTTTCAACCATGGTTTGACAAACCTTAAATGAGGGACAAAATAGCTCCAGATCTAATAAAAATAGGTGTGCATGCTTCTGTCTCAAATGGGTATCTAAATCTGTTTTAAAATTTCAATTCCGAGAAAGTCGACAAAGTGCATATTTTCAACCTTGGTTTGACCAAGCTTGAATAAGGGCCAAATAGTTCCAAATCTCATAAAAATAGGTGTCCTAGCTTATCCCTCAAATGGGTACCTAAATCTGATTTCAAAACTCAATTCTGAGAAAGTCGACAAAAGTGCATATTTTCAACCTTGCTTTCACCAACTTTGAATGAGGGCCAAAATAGCTTCAAATCTCATAAAAATAGGTGTCCATGCTTATATCTCTCAAATGGGTACCTAAATCCATTTTCAAAACTGAATTCTTAGAAAGTCGAGGAAAGTGCATATTTTCAACCTTGAATGAGGGCCAAAATAGCTCCAAATATCATAAAAATAGGTGTCCATGCTTATCTAAATCTAAATCTAAATCTAAATCTAAATCTACTTTAAAATTTCAATTCCAAGAAAGTCGACAAAAGTGCATATTTTCAACCTTGGTTTGAACAACCTTGAATGAGGGCCAAAATAGCTCCAAATATCATAAAAATAGGTGTCCATGCTTATCTCTCAAATGGGTACTTAAATCCACTTTCAAACATAATTACGAGAAAGTCGATAAAAGTGCTCATTTTAAACCTTGGTCTGACCAACCTTAAAAGAGGGCCAAAATATCTCCAAATCTCATAAAAATAGGTGTATGTGCTTATCTCTTAAATGGGTACCTAAATCCACTTTCAAAACTCAATTTTGAGAAATTCAGCAAACGTGCATCTTTTCAACCATGGTTTGACCAACCTTGAACTACGGTGAAAATAGCTCCAAATCTCATAAAATTAGGTGTCCATGCTTATCTCTCAAATGGGTATCTAAATCTATTTTAAAATTTCAATTCCTAGAAAGTCGACAACAATGCATATTTTCAACCTTGGTTTGACCAACAAGCTTGAATGAGGGCTAAATAGCTCCAAATCTCATAAAAATAGGTGTCCATACTTATATCTCAAATGGGTATCTAAATCTACTTTAAAATTTCAATTCCAAGAGAGTTGAAAAAATGTGCATATTTTCAACCTTGGATTGACCAACATTGCATGAGGGCCAAAATAGCTTCAAAACTCATAAAAACATGTGTCCATACAAAGGTACCTAAATGCACTTTCAAAATTCAATTCCGAGAAAGTTGACGAAAGTTCATATTTTCAACCTTGGTTTGACCAACCTTGAATGAGTGCCAAAATCGGTCCAAATATCATAAAAATAGGTGTCCATGCTTATCTCCCAAATGGGTACCTAAATTCAATTTCAAAACTCAATTCTAAGAAAGTCGACAAAAGTGCATAATTTCAACCTTGGTTTCAACAACCTTGAATGAGAGCCAAAATAACTCCAAATCTCATAAAATTAGGTGTACATGCTTATCTATGAAATGAGTACCTAAATCCACTTTCAAAAATCAATTCCGAGAAAGTCGAAAAAATGCATATTTTCAATATTAGTTTGACCAACCTTGAATGAGGGCCAAAATAGCTCCAAATATCATAAAATAGGTGTCCATGCTTATCTCTCAAATGGGTACCTAAATCCACCTCCAAAACTCAATTCCAAGAAAGTCGACAAAAGTGCAAATTTTCAACCTTGGCTTGACCAACCTTGAACGAGGCACAAAATAGCTCCAAATATGATAAAAATAGATGCCATGCTTATCTCTCAAATGGGTACCTAAATCCACTTTCAAAACTCAATTCCAAGACAATCGACAAAAGTTCATGTTTTCAACCTTGGTTTGAGGGCCAAAATAGCTTCAATTCTCATAAAAATAGGCGTCATGCATATCTCTCAAATGGGTATCTAAATCTACTTTAAAATTTCAATTTCGAGAAAGTCAACAAAAGTGCATATTTTAAACCTCGGTTTGACCAACCTTGAACAAGGGCCAAAATCGCTCCAAATGTCATAAAAGTAGGTTCCCATGCTTATCTTTCAAAGGGGCACCTAAATCCACTTTCAAAACTCAATTCTGAGAAAGTCGACAAAATTGCATATTTTTAACCTTGGTTTGACGAATCTTGAATGAGGGCCAAAACAACTTCAAATCTCATAAAAAAATGTCTCCATCCTTATCTGTCAAATGGGTAGCTAAATATACTCTCAAAACTCAATTCCGAGAAATTCGACAAAAGTGCATATTTTCATCCTTGGATTGACCAACTTTGAACACGGCCCAATATAGCTCCAAATCTCATAAAAATACATGTCCTTGCTTATCTCTCAAATAGGGATCGAAATCCACTTTCAAAATGGAATTCTGAGAAAGCCGACAAAAGTGCATATTTTCATCCTTGGTTTGACCAACCTTGAATGAGGGCCAAAATAGCTCCAAATCTGATAAAAATAGGTTTCCACGATTATCTCTCAAATGGGTACCTAAATCCACTTTCAAAACTCAATTGCAAGAAAAGTTGACAAAAGTGAATGTTTTCAACGTTGGTTTCTACCAACTTTAAACAAGGGCAAAAATACCTCAAAATCTCATAAAAATAAGTGTCCTTGCTTATCTCTCAAATGGGTATCTAAATCTACTTTAAAATTTCAATTTTGAGAAAGTCGACAAAAGCACATATTTTCAACCTTGGTTTGACGAACCTTAAACATGGGCCAAAATAACTCAAAATATCTTAAAAATAGGTGTCCATGCTTAATCTCAAATGGGTACATAAATCCACTTTAAAAACTCAATTCCGAGAAAGCTGAAAAAGTGCATATTTTCAACCTTGGTTTGACACACCTTGAAAGAGGGACAAAATAGCTCCAACTCTCATAAAGATAGGGTTCCATGCTTATGTCTCAAATGGGTACCTAAATCCACTTTTAAAACTCAATTCCCAGAAAGTCAACAAAAGTGTATCTTTTCAACCTTGGTTTGACCAACCTTGAACTAGGGCCAAACTAGCTCCAAATCTTATAAAAATAGGGGCTAATGCTTATCTCCCAAATGGGTATCTAAGTCTACCTTAAGATTTCAATTTCAAGAAAGTCGACAAAAGTGCATATTTTCAACCTTGGTTTGACCAGAATTGAACGAGGGACAAAATAGATCCAAATCTCATACAAACAGGTGTCCATGCTCACTCTCAAATGGGTACCTAAATTCACTCTCAAAACTCAATTCCAAGAAAGTCGACAAAAGTGCATATTTTCAACCTTTGTTTGACCAACCTTGAGTGAGGGCCATAATAGCTCCAAATCTCATAAAAATAGTTGTCCATGCTTATCTCACAAATGGGAATCTAAATCTACTTTAAAATTTCAATTCCGTGAAAAATTGACAAACGTGCATATTTTCAACGTTGGTTTGACCAACCTTGAACAAGGGGTAAAATAGCTCCAAATCACATAAAAATAGGTGTCCATAATTATCTCTCAAATGGTATCTAAATCTACTTTGAAATTTCAATTCCAAGAAAGTCGACAAAATTGCATATTTTCAACCTTGGTTCGACCAACCTTGAACGCGGGACAAAATAAATCCAAATATCATAAAAATAGTTGTCCATGCTTATCTCTCAAATGGGTATCTAAATCCACTTTCAAAACTCAATTACGAGAAAGTTGACAAAGCTGCATATTCTCAACCTTAGTTTGACCAACCTTGAATGAGGGCTAAAATAGCTCCAAATCTCATAAAAATAGGTGTCCATGCTTATCTCTCAAATGGCTATCTAAATCTAATTTAAATTTTCAATTCCAAAAATATCGACAAAAGTGCGTATTTTCAACGTTGGTTTGACCAACCTTAAACAAGTGCCAAATTAGCTCTAAATCTCATAAAAATAGGAGTCCATTCCTATCTCTCAAATGGGTACCTAAATCCACTTTCAAAACTAAATTCCATGAAAGTCAACAAAAGTGCATCTTTTACTCGTTGATTTTAACATCCTTGAACGAGGGCCAAAATAACTCCACTTTCAAAACTCAATTCCGAAAATTTTGAAAAAAAGTGCATATTTTTAATCTTGGTTAGACCAACCTTTAATGAGGACCAAAATAACTCCAAATCTCATAAAAATAGGTGTTCACCCCTATCTCTCAAATGGGTACCTAAATCCACTTACAAAACTCAATTCCAAGAAAGTCGACAAAAGTACATGTTTTCAACCTTGGTTTCACCAATCTCAAATGAGGGCCAAAATAACTACAAATTTCATAAAAATAGGTGTCCATACTTATCTCTCAATTGGATATTTAAATCTACATTAAAATTTGAATTTCGAGGAAGTCAAGAAAAGTGCATATTTTCAACCTTGGTTTGAACAACCTTGAACGCGGGCCTAAATAGCTCAGATCTCATAAAAATAAGAGTCCATGCTTATCTCTCAAATGGGTACCTAAATCCACTTTCAAACTTCAATTCCGAGAAAGTCATCAAAAGTGCATATTTTCAACCTTGGTTTGACCAAACCTTGAACGAGGGCCAAAATAACTACAAATCTCATAAAAATAGGTTTCCATGCTTATGTCTCAAATGGGTACCTAAATCCACTTTCAAAACTCAATTATGAGAAAGTTGACCAAAGTGCATATTTTCAACCTTGGTTTGATCCACCTTGAACGACGGCCAAAATAGCTCCAAATCTCTTACAAATAGGTGTCCATGCTTATCTCTCAAATAGGAACCTAAATCCACTTTCAAAAGTCAATTCGAAGATAGTCTACAAACGTGCATATTTTCAACATTGGTTTTAACAAACCTTGGACGAGGGCCAAAATAGATCCAAATCTCATAAAAATAGGTGTCGGTGCTTATCTCTCAAATGGCTATCTAAATCTACATTTAAATTTCAATTCCGAGAAAGTCGACAAAAGTGCATATTTTCAACCTTGGTTTGACCAATCTTGAACGAGGGCCAAAATAGCTCCCAATCTCATAAAAATAGTCGTCCATGCTTATTTCTCAAATGGGTACCTAAATCCACTTTCAAAACTCAATTACGAGAAAGTTGACAAAACAACATATTTTCAACATTGGTTTGACCAACCTTGATCAAGGTCCAAAATAGCTCCAAATCTCATAAAAATCGATGTCCATGCTTATCTCTCAAATGGGTACTTAAATCCACTTTCAAAACTCAATTCCGAGAAAGTCGACAAAAGTGCATATTTTAAACCTTATTTTGACCAACTCTGATCGAGGGCCAAAATAACTCCAAATCTCATAAAAATAGGTGTCCATACTTATCTCTCAAATGGGTACCTAAATCCACTTTTAAAACTCAATTCCGAGAAAGTCGACAAAAGTGCATATTTTCAACATTGGTTTGACCAACCTTGAACGAGGGCCAAAACAACTCCAAATCTCATAAATATAGGTGTGCATGCTTATCTGTCAAATGGGTACCTAAATCCACTTTCAAAATTTCAAGTCTGAGAAAGTCGACAAGAGTGCATATTGTCAACCTTGATTTGACCAACCTTGAACGAGCACAAAAATAACTCCAAATCTCATAAAAATAGGTGTACATGCTTATCTCTCAAATTGGAACCTAAATCTTATTTCAACACTCAATTCCGAGAAAGTCGACAAAAGTGCATACTTTCAAAGTTGGTTTGGCCAACCTAAAATGAGGGCCAAAATAGCTCCAAATATCATACAAATAGGTGTCCATGCTTATCTCTCAAATCGGTACCTAAATCCACTTTCAAAACTCAACTCCGAGAAAGTCAAGAAAAGTCCATATTTTCAACCTTGGTTTGACCAACCTTGAAGGATGCCAAAAATAGCTCCAAATCCCATAAAAATAGGTGTGCATGCTTATCTCTCAAATGGGTACCTAAATCCCCTTTCAAAAACTGAATTCTGAAAAAATGTGGACAAAAGTGCATATTTTCAACCTTGGTTTGACCAACCTTCAACGAGGGCCAAAATAACTCCAAATCTCATAAAAATAGGTGTTCATGCTTATCTCTCAAATGGGCTCCTAAATCCACTTTCAAAACTCAGTTCCAGGAAAGTCAGCAAAAGTGCATCTTTTAAACCTTGTTTTGACCAATCTTGAATGAGGGAAAAAATAGCTCCAAATCTCATAAAAATAAGTATCCATGCTTATCTTTCAAATCGGTATCTAAATCCACTTTAAATTTTCAATTCCAAAAAAGTCGACACAAGTGCATAATTTCAACCCATTATCTCTCAAATGGGCTCCTAAATCCACTTTCAAAATTCAATTCCAAGAAAATCGACAATAGTGCATATTTTACACATTGGTTTGACCAACCTTGAACGGGGGCCAAATTAGCTCCAAATCTCATAAAAATAGGTGTCCATGCTTATCTCTCAAATGGGTATCTAAATCTACTTTAAAATTTCAAATACGAGAAAGTCAACAAAAGTGCATCTTATCAACCTTGGTTTGACCAACCTTGAATGAGGGGCAAAATAACTCCAAATCTGTTAAAAATAGGTGTCCATTCTTATCTCTCAAATGGGTACCTAAATCCACTTTCAAAACTCAATTCCGAGAAAGTCAACAAAAGTGCATATTTTCAACCTTGGTTTGACCAACCTTGAATGATGGCCAAAATAGCTCGAAATCTCATAAATCTAGGTTTCCATTCTTATCTCTGACTTCGGTACCTAAATCCACTTTTAAAACTCAATTCCAAGAATTCCAAAAAAGGTGCATCTTTTCATCCTTGGTTTGACCAAACCTTGAATGAGGGCCAAAAGAGCTCAAAATCTCATAAAAATAGGTGTTCATGCTTATCTCTCAAATGTGTATCTAAATCTACTTTAAAATGTCAATTCCAAGAAAGTCGACAAAAGTACATATTTTCAACCTTGGTTTGACAAACCTTGAACGAGGGCTAATGTAGCTCCAGATCGCATAAAAATAGGTGTCCATTCTTATCTCTCAAATCAGTACTTAAAGCCACTTTCAAAACTCAATTCCGAGAATTTTGACAAAAGTGCATATTTTTAATATTGGTTTGACCAACCTTGAATGAGGACCGAAATAGCTCCAAATATCATAAAAATAGGTGTTGACCCCTATCTCTCAAATCGGTACCTAAATCCACTTTCAAAAGTCAATTCCAAGAAAGTTGACAAAAGTGTATATTTTACACATTGGTTTGACCAACCTTTAACAAGGGACAAACTAGCTCTAATTCTCATAAAAATAAATTGTTCATGCTTATCTCTCAAATGGGTATCTAAATTTACTTTAAAAGTTCAAATCTGAGAAAGTCGATAAAACTGCATGTCTTTAGACTTGGTTTGACCATCCTTGAACGAGGGCCAAAATAACTCCAAATCTCATAAAAACAGGTGTCCATGCTTATATCTCAAATGGGTACATAAATCCACTTTCAAAACTAAATTCCGAGAAATTCGACAAAAGCACATATTTTTAAATTTGGTTTGACCAAACTTGAAAGACTGGCAAAATAGCTCCAAATCTCATAAAAATATGTGTTCATGATTATCTCTCAAATCGATACTAAAATACACTTTCAAAACTCAATTCCAAAAAAGTCGACAAAAGTGCCTCTTTTCAACCTTGGTTTAACCAACCTTGAACGAGGGCCAAAATAGCTCCAAATCTCATAAAAATAGGTCTCCATGCTTATCTCTCAAATGGGTATCTAAATCTACCTTAAAATTACAATTCCAAGAAAGTCGACAAAATTGCATATTTTCAACCTTTGTTTGATCAACCTTGAATAAGGGCCAAAGTGGCTCCAACTCTCATAAAGATAGGTGTCCATTCTTATCTCTCAAATCATTACCTAAATCGACTTTCAAAACTCAATTCCGAGAAAATCAACAAAAGTGCGTCTTTTCAACCTTGGTTTGACCAACCTTAAATGCGGACAAAAACAACTCCAAATCCCATAAAAATAGGTGTCCATGCTTATCTCTCAAATGGGTATCTAAATCTACTTTAAAATTTCAATTTCAAGACAGTAGACAAAAAGGTGTCCATGCTTATCACTCAAATGGGAACCTTAATCCACTTTCAAAACTCAATTCCAAGAAAGTTGACAAAAGTAAATCTTTTCAACCTTGGTTTGACCTGCCTTTAACGAAGGCCAAAATAGCTCCAAATCTCATAAAAATAGGTTTCCATGCATATCTCTCAAATGGGTATCTAAATCCACTTTCAAAACTCAATTTCACGAAAGTCGACAAAAGTGGATCTTTTCAACGTTGGTTTGACAAACCTTGAATGAGGGCCAAAATGACTCCAAATCTCATAAAACTAGTTGTCAATGCTTATCTCTCAAATGGGTATTTAAATCTACTTTAATATTTCAATTACGAGAAAGTCGACAAAAGTGCATATTTTCAACCTTGGGTTCACGAACCTTGAATGAGGGCCAAAATAGCTCCAAATATTATAAGAGAAGGTGTCCATGCTTATCTCTCACATGGGTACCTAAATCTACTTTCAAAACTCAATTCCGTGAAAGTTGACAAAAGTGCAGCTTTTAAACCTTTGTTTTACCAACATTGAATGAGGCCAAAATAGACCCAAATCTGATAAAAATAGGTGTCCATGCTTATCTCTCAAATGGGTTCTAAATCTACTATAAATTTCAATTACGAGAAAGTCAACAAAATTGCATATTCTCAACCTTGGTTTGACCAACCTTGAACGAGGGCCAAAATAGCTCCAAATCTCATAAAAATAGGTGTCCATGTTTATCTTTCAAATGGGTACCTAAATCCAACTTCAAAACTCAATTCCGAGAAAGTCGACAAAAATGCATATTTTCAAACTTGGTTTGACCAACTTGAACGAAGGCCAAAACAAATTCAAATCTCATAAAAATAGGTGTCCATGCTTATCTCTCCAATGGGTATCTAAATCCATTGTTCAAAACTCAATTTCGAGAAAATTGACAAAAGTGCATATTTTAAACCTCTGTTTAACCAACCTTGAAAGAGGGCCAAAATAGCTCCAAAGCTCGTAAAAAAAGGTGTCCATGCTTATCTCTAAAATGGCTATCTAAATCTAAGTTAAAACTCAAATTCCAAAAAAATCCACAAAAATGCATATTTTCAACCTTGGTTTGACCAACATTTAATGAGGGCAAAAATAGCTCCAAATCTCATAAATCTATGTTTCCATTCTTATATCTCACTTTGGTACCTAAATCCACTTTCAAAACTAAATTCCGTGAAAGTCAACAAAAGTGCATCTTTTACTTCTTGGTTTGAACATCCTTGAATGAGGGCCAAAATAGCTCCAAATATCATAAAAATAGGTGTCCATGCTTATCTCTTAAATGAGTATCTAAATCTACGTTAAAATTTCAACAATAGTCAACAATAGTGCATTTTTTCAACCTTGGTTTGACAAACCTTGAATGAGGGCCAAAATAAATCCAAATCTCATAAACATAGGTGTCCATGCTTATCTCTGAAATGGGTACCTAAATCCACTTTCAAAATTCAATTCAAAGAAAGTCGACAAAAGTGTATCTTTTCAACGCTTCTTGGACAAACCTTGAATGACTGCCAAAATAGATCCAAATCTCATAAAATACATGTCCATGATTATCTCTCAAATGGGTATCTAAATCTACTTTAATATTTCAATTCCAAAAAGTCAACAAAAATACAAATTTTCAACATTGGTTTGACCAACCTTGAATGAGGGCTAAAATAGCTCCAAATATCCTAAAAATAGGTGTCCATGCTTATCTCTCAAATGGGTAGCTAAATCCACTTTCAAAACACAATTCTAAGAAAGTAAAAAAAGGTGGATATTTTCAACCTTGGTTTGACTAACCCTGAACGAGGGACAAAATAGCTCCAACTCTGATAAAAATAGGTGTCCATACTTATCTTTTAGATGGGTACCTAAATCCACTTTCAAAACTCAATTCCAAGAAAGTCGACAAAAGTGCATCTCTTTAAGCTTGGTTTGACCAACCTTATAAGAGGGTCAAAATAGCTCCAAATCTTATAAAAATAGGAGTCAATCCTTATCTCTCAAATGGGTATCTAAATCTAATTTAAAATTTCAATCCCTAGAAAGTCGACAAAAGTGCATATTTTCAACGTTGGTTTGCGCAACCTTTAACGAGGGCCAAATTAGTTCCAAATCTCATACAAATAGGTGTCCATGCTTATCTCTCAAATCGGTACCTAAATCCACTTTGGAAACTCAATTCCAATAAAGTAAAAAAATGCATATTTTCATCCTTAGTTTGACCCACGTTGAATGATGTCCATAATATCCAAATACCATAAAAATAGGTGTCAATCCTTATCTCTCAAATGAGTATCTAAATCTACTTTAAAATTTAAATTCCGAGAAAGTCGACAAAAGTGCATATTTTCAACCTTGGTTTGACCAACCTTGAACAAGGGCCAAAGTAGCTCCAAAACACATAAAAATAGATGTCCATGCTTATCTCTCAAACGGGTACCTAAATCCACTTTAAAAATTCAATTCCGAGAAAGTCGACAAGAGTCCATAGTTTGAACCTTGGTTTGAACAACCTTGAACGGGCGCCAAAATAACTCCAAATCTCATAAAAATAGGTGTCCATGCTTATCTTTCAAATGGGTACCTAAATCCACTTTCAAAACTAAATTTCGAGAAAGTAAAAATAAGAGCATATTTTCAACCTTGGTTTGACCCAGCTCCGACGTGGGACAAAATAGCTCAAAATATCACAAAAATAGGTGTTGATGCTTATCTCTCAAATGTATACCTAGATCCACTTTCAAAACTCAATTTCGATAAAGTCAACAAAAGTGCATCTTTTCAACCTTGGTTTGACCAACCTTGAATAAAGTCCAAAATATCTTGAAGGAAGGCCAAAGTAGCTCCAAATCTCATACAAATAGGTGCCAACCTTGAACGAGGGCCAAAATAGCTCCAAATATTATATAAATAGGTGTCCATGCTTATCTCTCAAATGGGTAACTAAATCCACTTTCAAAACTCAATTCTGAGAAATTCGAAAAAATGGATATTTTCAAACTTGGTTTGACCAACCTTGAACGACGACCAAAATAACTCAAAATCTCTTAAAAATAGGTGTCCATGCATAACTCTCAAATGGTTACCTAAATCCACTTTCAAAACTCAATTCCAAGAAAGTCAACAAAAGTGCATCTTTTTGACATTGGCTTGACTTGCCTTGAACTAGGGCCAAAATAGCTCCAAATCTCACAAGAGTAGGTGTCCATGCTTATCTCTCAAATGGGTATCTAAATCTACTTCAAAATTTCAATTCCGAGAAAGTCGACAAAAGTCCATATTTTCAACTTGGTTTGACCAACCTTGAACGAGGGCCAAAATAGCTCCAAATCTCATAAAAATAGGTGTACATGCTTATATCTCAAATGGGAACCTAAATCCACTTTCAAAACTCAATTCCGAGAAAGTCGACAAAATTGCAAATTTTGAACCTTGGTTTGATCAACCTTGAACGAGGGCCAAAAATAGCTCCAAATATCATAAAAATACGTGTCCATGCTTATCTCTCAAATTGATACCTAAATTCACTTTCAAAACTCAATTCCAAGAAAGTTGACAAGAGTGCATCTTTTGTACCTTGGTTTGACCAACCTTGAATGAGGGCCAAATAGCTCCAAATCTCGTAAAAATAGGTGCCCATGCTTATCTCTCTAATGGGTATCTAAATATACTTTAAAATTTCAATTCTTAGTAAATAGACAAAAGTGCATCTTTTCAACCTTGTTTTGACCAAACTTGAACGAGGACCAAAATAGCTCCAAATCTAACAAAAAAGGGTGTCCATTCTTATCTCTCAAATGCGGATGTAAATCTACGTTAAAATTTCAATTCTAAAAAAGTCGACAAAAGTGCATATTTTGAACCTTGGTTTGACCAACCTTGAATGCGGACCAAAATAACTCCAAATCTCATAAAAATAAATGCCCATGCTTATCTCTCAAATGGGTACCTAAATCCACTTTCAAAACTCAATTATGAGAAATTCGACAAATGTACATATTTTCAACATCGGTTTGATCGACCTTGAGCGAGGGCCAAAATAACTCCAAATCTCATAAAAATAGGTGTCCATGCTTATCTCTCAAAAGGGTACCTAAATCCACTTTCAAAAATCAATTCCAAGAAAGTCGAAAAAATCCATATTTTCAACATTAGTTCGACCAACCTTGAACGAGGGCCAAAATAGCTCAAAAATCATAAAAATAGGTGTCCATGCTTATCTCTCAAATGGGTACCTAAATCCACTTCCAAAACTCAATTCCGAGAAAGTCGACAAATGTGCAAATTTTTAACCTTGGTTAGACCAACCTTGAACGAGGCCCAAAATAGCTCCAAATATGATAAAAATAGATGCCATGCTTATCTCTCAATTGGGTATGTAAATCCACTTTCAAAACTCAGTTCCGAGACAGTCGACAAAAGTCAATGTTTTCAACCTTAGTTTGACCAACCTTAAATGAGGGCCAAAATAGCTTCAATTCTCTTAAAAATAGGTGTCCATGCTTATCTCTCAAATGGGTGTCTATATCTACTTTAAAATTTCAATTTTGAGAAAGTCTACAAAAGTGCATATTTTAAACTCGAGTTTTACCAATCTTGAACGTAGGCAAAAATAGCTCCAAATGTCATAAAAATAGGTTTCCATGCTTATCTTTCAAAGGGGTACCTAAATCCACTTTCAAAACTCAATTCCTTGAAAGTCAACAAAAGTGT
The DNA here is from genome assembly GCA_001517045.1 of Pseudotsuga menziesii. NCBI lineage: Eukaryota > Viridiplantae > Streptophyta > Pinopsida > Pinales > Pinaceae > Pseudotsuga > Pseudotsuga menziesii. The sequence continues at coordinate 43,078 of LPNX010633315.1, forward strand.
ATATTTTTAAACTTGGTTTGACCAACCTTGAATGAGGGCAAAAAACCCTTTAAATCTCATAAAAAATGTCTCCATCGTTATCTCTCAAATGGGTACCTAAATACACTTTCAAAACTCAACTCTGAGAAAGTCGACAAAAGTGCATATTTTCATCCTTGGATTGACCAACCTTGAACAAGGGCCAAGATAGCTCCAAATATCATCAAAATACATGTCCATGCTTATCTCTCAAATAGGATTGAAATCCACTTTCAAAACGGAATTCCGAGAAAGACGACAAAAGTGCATATTTTCATCCTTGGTTTGACCAACCTTGAATGAGGGCCAAAATAGTTGTCTATGCTTGTCTCTCAAATGGGTACCTAAATTCACTTTCAAAACTCAATTGCGAGAAAAGTTGACAAAAGTGAATGTTTGCAATGTTGGTTTTTGCCAACTTTGATGAAGGGCCAAAATAGCTCCAAATCTCATAAAAAATAAGCGTCCTTGCTTATCTCTCAAATGAGTATCTAAATCTACTTTAAAATTTCAATTCCAAGAAAGTCAACAAAAGCGCATATTTTCAAACTTGGTGAGATCAAACTTAAACAAGGGCCAAAATAAGTCAAAATATCTTAAAAATAGGTGTCCATGCTTATCTCTCAAATGGGTACCTAAATCCACTTTAAAATCTTAGCTCCGAGAAAGTTGAAAAAGTGCAAATTTTACACCTTGGTTTGACCAACCTTGAACGAGGGACAAAATAGCTCCAACTCTCATAAAAATAGGGTTCCATGCTTATCTCTCAAATTGGTACCTAAGTCCACTTTCAAAAGTCAATTCCAAGAAAGTCGACAAAAGTAAGTCTTTTCAACCTTGGTTTGACCAACGTCGAACTAGGGCCAAAATAGCTCCAAATCTCATAAAAATAGGGGTCAATGCTTATCTCCCAAATAGGTATCTAAATCTACCTTAAAATTTCAATTTTGAGAAAGTCGACAAACATGCATATTTTCAACCTTGATTGACCAAAATTGAACGAGGGAAAAAATAGATCGAAATCTCATGCAAATAGGTGTCCATGCTTATCTCTCAAATGGGTACCTAAATCGACTCTCAAAACTAAATTCCAAGAAAGTCGACAAAAGTGCATATTTTCAACCTTGGTTTGACCAACCTTGAGCGAGGGCCAAAATAGCTCCAAATCTCATAAAAATAGTTGTCAATGCTTATCTCTCAAATGGGTAACTAAATCTACTTTAAAATTTCAATTCCGTGAAAATCGACAAACGTGCATATTTTAAACCTTGGTTTAACCTACCTTGAACATGGGGCAAAATAGCTCCAAATCACATAAAAACTGGTGTCCATGCTTATCTCTCAAATGGGTACCTAAATCCACTTTCAAAACTCAATTACGAGAAAGTCGACAAATTTGGATATTCTCAACCTTAGTTTGACCAACCTTGAACGAGGGCTAAAATAACTCCAAATATAATAAAAATAGGTGTCCATGCTTATCTCTCAAATGACTATCTAAATCTAATTTAAAATGTAAATTCCAAAAATATCGACAAGAGTGCATATTTTCAACCTTGGTTTGACCAACCTTAAACGAGTGCCAAATTAGCTCCAAATATCATAAAAATAGGTGTCCATTCTTATCTCTCAAATGGGTACCTAAATCCACTTTCAAAACTCAATTCCAAGAAAGTAGACAAAAGTACACATTTTCAACCTTGGTTTGACAAACCTCGAATGAGGGCCAAACTAACTTCAAATCTTATGAAAATAGGTGTCCATACTTATCTCTCAAATGGGTATCTATATCTACTTAAAATTTCAATTCCGAGGAAGTCGAAAAACGTGCATATTTTCAACCTTGGTTTAAACAACCTTGAACGAGGGCCTAAATAGCTCCATATCTTATAAAAGTAAGTGTCCATGCTTATCTCTCAAATGGGTACCTAAATCCACTTTTAAACTTCAATTCCGACAAAGTCAACAAAAGTGCATATTTTAAACCTTGGTTTGACCAAACCTTGATCGACGACCAAAATAGCTCAAAATCTCGTAAAAATAGGTGTCAATGCTTATGTATCAAATGGGTACCAAAATGCACTTACAAAACTCAATTCTGAAAAAGTCGACCAAAGTGCATATTTTCAACCTTGAACGAGGGCCAAAATAGCTCCAAATCTCATAAAAATCTGTGTCCATGCTTATCTCTCAAATAGGATCCTAAATCCACTTTCAAAACTCAATTCGAAGAAAGTAGACAAAAGTAAATCTTTTCAATCTTGGTTTGACCAACCTTGAATGAGGGCCAAAATAGCTCCAAATCTCATAAAAATAGGTATCCATGCTTATCTCTCAAATGGGTATCGAAATCTACTTTAAAATTTCAATTGAAAGAAAGTCAACAAAAGTGTATATTTTCAACCTTGGTTTGACAAACCTTGAACAACGGCGAAAATCACTCCAAATATCATAAAAATAGGTGTTTGTGCTTTTGTCTCAAATGGGTACAAATCCACTTTCAAAACTCAATTCCGTGAAAGTCAACAAAAATGAATCTTTTACATGTTACTTTGAGCATCCTTGAACAAGGGCCAAAATAGCTCCAAATATGATAAAAATAGGTGTTCCTGCTTATCTCTCAAATGAGTATCTAAATCTACTTTAAAATTTAAATTTCGAGAAATTCTACAAAAGTGCAAATTTTCAACCTTGGTTTAACCAACCTTGAATGAGGTCCAAAATAGATCCAAATCTCATAAAGATGTGTGTCCATGTTTATCTCTCAAATGGGAACCTAAATTCACTTTCAGAACTCAATTCCAAGAAATTCGACAAAAGTGCATCTTTTTAACGTTGGTTTTGCCAACCTTTAATGAGGGCCAAAATAGATCCAAATCTCATAAAATATTTGTCCATGATTATCTCTGAAATGGGTATCTGAATCTGCTTTAAAATTTCAATTCTGAGAAAGTCGACAAAAAAAAATATTTTCAACCTTGCTTTGACCAACCTTGAACAAGGGCTAAAATGGCTCCAAATATCGTTAAAATAGTTGTCCATGCTTATCCCTTAAATGTGTAGCTAAGTCCACTTTCAAAACTCAATTTCAAGAAAGTCCAAAAAAGTGCATATTTTAAAACTTGGTTATGCCACTTTGAACGAGGGAAAAAATAGCTCCAACTCTCATAAAAATAGGTGTTCATACTTATCTCTCAGATGGGTACCTAAATCCACTTTCAAAACTCAATTCCAAGAAGGTCGACAAAAGTGCATCTTTTCAACCTTGGTTTGACCAACCGTATAAAAGGTCCAAAATAGCTCCAAATCTTATAAAAATAGGAGTCAATGCTTATCTCTCAAAGGGGTATCTAAATCTACTTTAAAATTTCAATCACAAGAAAGTCGACAAAAGTGCACATTTTCAACGTTTGTTTGTCCAACCTTTAACGAGGGCCAAATTAGCTACAAATCTCTTACAAATAGGTGTCCATGCTGATCTCTCAAATGGGTACCTAAATCCACTTTCGAAATTCAATTCCATGAAAGTTGACAAAAGTGCATATTCTCAACCTTGGTTTGACCGACCTTAAATTAGGGCCAAAATAACTCCAAATATCATAAAAATAGGTGTCCATGCTTATCTCTCAAATGGATATCTAAATCTATTTTAAAATTTCAATTCCGAGAAAATCGACAAAAGTGCAAATTTTCAACCTTGGTTTGACCAACTTTGAACGAGGGTCAAAATAGCTTAAAATATCATAAAAATAGGTGGCCATGCTTATTTCCCAAATGGGTATCTAAATCAAGAATCAAAACTCAATTATGAGAAAGTTGACCAAAGTGCATATTTTCAACCTTCGTTTAACCAACCCTTAACGATGGCCAAAATAACTCCAAATCTCATAAAACTAGGTATCCATCCTTATCTCTCAAATGGGTACCTAAATCGACTTTCAAAACTCAATTTCGAGAAAGTCAACAAAAGTGCACATTTTAAACATTAATTTGACCAACCTTGAATGAGGGCCATAATAGTTCCAAATCTCAGAAAAATAGGTGTACATGCTTATCTCTCAAAAGGGTACCTAAATCCACTTTCAAAATCCAATTTCGAGAAAGTTGAAAAAGTGCATAGTTTTAACCTTTGTTTTGCAAACCTTGAATGAGGGACATAATAGCTTCAAATCTCATAAAAATACGTGTCGATGCTTATCTCTCAAACGGGTACTAAATCCACTTTAAAAGCACAATTCTGAGAAAGTTGACAAAAGTGCATCTTTTCAACCATAGTTTTGCCAACCTCGAACGAGGGAAAAATAGCTCAAATCTCATAAAAATAGGTGCCCATTCTTATCTCTCAAAGGGGTATCTAAATCTCTTCTAAAATTTAAATTCCGAGAAAGTCGACAAAAGTTGAAATTTTCAACCTTGGTTTGACCAAACTTGAACGAGGGCCAAAACAACTCCAAATCTCATAAAAATGGGTGTCCATGCTTATCTCTCAAATGGGTACCTAAATCCACTTTCAAAACTCAATTACGAGTAAGTCGACAAAAGCGCATATATTCAACCTTGGTTTGACCAACCTTAAACGAGGGTCAAAATAGCTCTAAATATCCTAAATATAGGTGTCCATGCTTATCTGTCAAATGGGTACCTAAATCCAGGGTCAAAAATCAATTCTGAGAAAGTCGACAAAAGTGCATCTTTTAAACCTTGGTTTGACAAACATTGAACGAGGGATAAAATAGCTCCAAATATCATAAAAATAGGTGTCCATTCTTATCTCTCAAATGGGTATCTAAATATAATTTAAAATTTCAATTCTGAGGCAGTTGACAAAAGTGCATATTTTAAACCTTGGTTTGACCAGCCTTGAACGAGGGCTAAAATATCTCCAAATCTCATAAGAATAGGTGTCCATGCTTATCTCTCAAATGGGTACCTAAATCGACTTTCAAAACTTAATTCCAAGAAAGTCTACAAAAGTGCATATTTTCAACATTGGTTTGACAAACCTTGAATGAGGGCCAAAATAGCTCCAAATCTCATAAAAAAAGGCTTCGATGCTTATCTCTCAAATAGGTATCTAAATCTACATTAAATTTTCAATTACGAGAAAGTCGACAAAAGTGCATATATTCAACCTTGATTTGACTAATCTTGAACGAGGGCCAAAATAGCTCCCAATCTCATAAAAATAGGTGTCCATGCTTGTTTCTCAAATGGGTACCTAAATCCACTTTCAAAACTCAATTACGAGAAAATTGACAAAACAACATAATTTTAATATTGGTTTGACCAACCTTGAACAAGGTCCAAAATAGATCCAAATATCATAAAAATAGGTGTCCATGCTTATTTCTCAAATGGGTACCCTTGGTTGACGAACCTTGAATGAGGGCCAAAATAGCTCCAAATCTCATAAAAATAGGTGTCCATGCTTATTTTTCAAACATGTATTTAAACCTACTTTAAAATATCAATTCCGAAAAAGTCAACAAAAGTGCATAGTTTTAACCTTGGTTTGACCAACTTTGAACAAGGGCCAAAATAACTCCAAATCTCATAAACATAGGTGTCCATGCTTATTTCTCAAATGGGTACCTAAATCAATTTTCAAAACTCAATTCAGAGAAAGTCAACAACACTGCATATTTTCAACCTTGGTTTGACCAAACTTGAAAAAGGCCCAAAATAGCTTTAAATCTCATAAAAATAGGTGTCCATGCTTATCTCGCAGATGGGTACCTAAATCCACTTTCAAAACTCAATTCCAAGAAAGTCGACAAAAGTGCATCTTTTCAACCTTGATTTGACCAACCTTGAACGAGGGCCAAAATCGCTCCATCTCATAAAGATAGGTGTCCATCCTTATCTCTCAAATGGGTATCTGAATCTACTTTAAAATTTCAATTTCGAGAAAGACGATAAAAGTGCATATTTTAAACCTTGGATGAGGGCCAAAATAGCTCCAAATCTCTTAAAAATAGGTTTCTATGCTTATCTCTCAAATGGGCACCTAAATCAACTTTTAAAACTCAATTTCGAGAAAGTCGACAAAAGTGCATATTTTCAACCTTGGTTTGACCAACCTTGAACAAGAGCCAAAATAGCTCAAAATATCATAAAAATAGGTTTCTATGCTTATCTCTCAAAAGGGCACCTAAATCCAGTTACAAAACTCAATTCAGAGAAAGTCGACAAAAGTGCATATTTTCAACCTTGGTTTGACACACCTTGAATGATGGCCAAAATAACTTCAAATATCATAAAAACAAGTGTCCAATCTTATCTCTAAAACAAGTATGTACATTTGCTTTAAAATATCAAATGCGAGAAAGTCGACAAAATTTCTTATTTTCAACCTTAATTTGACCAACTTCGAACGTGGGCCAAAATAGCCCCAAATCTCGTAAAAATAGGTGCCCATGGTTTTCTCTCAAATGGTAACCTAAATCCACTTTCAAAACTCAATTCAAAGAAAGTCAACAAAAGTGTAAATTTTCAACATTGGTTTGACCAACCTTGAACGAGGGTCAACATAACTCCAAATCTCATAAAAATAGGTGTCCATGCTTATCTCTCAAATGGGTATCTAAATCTACTTTAAAATTTCAATTCCGGGAAAGTCGACAAAAGTGCATATTTTCAACCTTCATTTGATCAAACTTAAACGAGGGCCCAAATAACTCCAAATCTCATAAAAATATGTGTCCATGCTTATCGCTCACATGGGTATCTAAATCCACTTTAAAACTCAATTTCGAGAAAGTCGACAAAAGTGCATTTTTTCAACCCTGGTTTGACCAAACTTGAATGAGGGCCAAAATAGCTCCAAATCTCATAAAATTAGGTGTCGATGCATATATCTCAATTGGGTACCTAAATCCACTTTCAAATTTCAATTCTAAGAAAGTCGACAAAAGTGCATATTTTCATCCTTGGTTTGGCCAGCCTTGAGCAAGAGCCAAAATAGCTCCAAATCTCACTAAAATAGGGGTCCATGCTTATTTTTGAAATGGGTATCTAAATCTACTTTAAAATTTCAATTCCGTGAAAGTCGGGAAAATTACATATTTTAAACCTTGGTTTGACCAACCTTGAACAAGGCCCTAATGGCACCAAATCTCATCAAAATAGGTGTACGTGCTTATCTCTCAAATGGGTACGTAAATCCATTTTCAAAAATCAATTCAGAGAAAGTCGACAAAAGTGCATCTTTCGAACTTTGGTTTGACCAACCTTGAATGAGGGTGAAAATCGCTCCAAATCACATAAAAATAGGCCCTCTATGCTTTTCTCTCAAAAGGGTAACTAAATCCACTTTCAAAACTCAATTCCAAAAAAGTCTAGAAATAAAGTTCATATTTTCAACCTTGGTTTGACTAACCTTTATTGAGGGGCAAAATAGCTTCAAATATCATAAAAATAGGTGTCCATGCTTATCTCTCAAATGGATACCTAAATCCATTTTCAAAACTCAATTCCAAGAAAGTTGACAAAAGAGCATTTTTTCAACCTTAGTTTGACCAACCTTGAACAAGGGCCAAAATTACTCCAAATTTCATAAAATAGGTGTCCGCAATTATCTCTCAAATGGGTATCTAAATCTTCATTAAAATCTAATTTCCTAGAAATTTGACAAAAGTGCATATTTTCAACATTGGTTTGACCAACTTTGAACAAGAGCCAAAATAGAACCAAATCTCATAAAAATAGGTGTCAATTCTTATCTCTCAAATGCGCACCTAAGTCCACTTTCAAAACTCAATTCCGAGAAAGTCGACAAAATTGCATATTTTCAACCTTGGTTTGACCAACCTTGAACAAGTGTCAAAATAGCTTCAAATCTCATAAAAAAAGGTGTCCATGCTTATCTCTCAAATAGGTACTGAAATTCACTTTCAAAACTCAATCCCGAGAAACTCGACAAAAGTGCATATTTTCAACGTTGGTTTGACCAACCTTGGACAAGGGCAAAAATAAATCGAAATGTCATAAAAATATGTGTCCATGCTTATCTCTCAAATGGCTCTAAATCTACTTTAAAATTTCAATTCCGAGAAATTCGACAAAAATACATATTTTCAACCTTGAACGATGACCAAAATAGATCCAAATCTCATAAAAATATATTTCCATGCTTATCTCTCAAATGGATACCTAAATCCACTTTCAAAACCGAATTCCAAGAAAATAGACAAAAGTGCATATTTTCAGTGTTGGTTTGAACAATTTTGAACAAGGGTCAAAATAGCTCCAAATCTTATAAAAATAGGTGTCCATGCTTATCTCTCAAATGGGTACCTAAATCCACTTTAAAAACCCAATTCGGAGAAACTCGACAAAAATGTATCTTTTCAACCTTGGTTTGACCAGCCTTGAATGAGGGCCAAAATAGCTCTAAATCTCATAAAAGTAGGTGTGCATGCTTATCTCTCAAATGGGTATCTAAATCTACTTTAAAATTTAAATTTTGAGAAACTCGACAATGGTGCATATTTTCAACCTTGGTTTGACCAAACCTTGAATGCTAGCCAAAATAGCTCCAAATCTCATAAAAATAGGTGTCCATGCCAATATGTCAAATGGGTACCTAAATCCATTAACAAAACTCAATTCCAAGAAAGTCGACACAAGTGCATATTTTCAACCTTGGTTTGACCAACCTTGAACGAGGGCCAAAATTGCTCCAAATCTCATAAAAATAGGTTTCCATGCTTATCTGTGAAATGGGTACTTAAATCCAGTTTCATAACTTAATTCCAAGAAAATCGACAAAATTGCATCTTTTCAACCTTGGATTGACTAGCCTTGAATGAGGGCCAAATTAGCTCCAAATCTTATAAAAATAGGTGTCCATGCTTATCTCTCAAATGGGTACCTAAATCCACTTTCAAAACTCAATTCCAAGAAAGTGGACAAAAGTGCATATTTTCAACCTTGGATTGACCAACCTTGAACAAGGGCCAAAATTTCTCCAAATATCCTAAAAAAAGGTGTCCAGGGTTATGTCTCAAATAGGTACCTAAATCCACTTTCAAAACTCAATTCTGAGAAAGTCGAAAAAATGCATCTTTTCAACCTTTGTTTGACCAAACCATGAACGAGGGCCAAAATAGCTCCAAATCTCATAAAAAAAGGTGTATGCTTATATCTCAAATGGTATCTAAATCCACTTTCAAAACTCAATTTTGAGAAATTCGACAAAAGTCCATAATTTCAACCTTGCTTTGACCAACCTTGAACGAGGGCCAAAATAGCTCCAAATCTCATAAAAATAGAGTTTCATGCTTATCTCTCAAATGCGTACCTAACTCCACTTTCAAAACTCAGTTCTAAGAAAGTCCACAAAAGTGCATCTTTTCAACCTTGGTTCTATCAACCTTGAACAAGGGCCAAAATGCCTCAAAATCTCAAAAAATATGTATCTACGCTGATCTTTCAAACGGGTATCTAAACCTACTTTAAACTTTGAATTACGAGAAAGTTGACAAAAGTGCATATTTTCAACATTGTTTGATCAACCTTAAACAAGGTCCAAAATAGATCCAAATCTCATAAAAATAGGTGTCCATGCTTATCTCTCAAATCGGTACCTAAATTGACTTTCAAAACTCAATTCCAAGAAAGTTGACAAAAGTGCATATTTTACACCTTGTTTTGAGCAACCTTGAACGAAGGCCAATATAGCTCCAAATCTCATAAAAATAGGTGTCATGCTTATCTCTCAAATGGGTACCTAAATCCAATTTCAAAACTCAATTCCGAGAAAGTCGACAAAAGTGCATCTTTTCAACCTTGGTTTGACCAAACTTGAACGAGGACCAAAATAGGTCCAAATATCATAAAAATAGGTGTCCATGCTTATCTCTCAAATGGGTACCTCAATACACTTTCAAAACTCAATTCCGAGAAAGTCGACAGAAGTGCATATTTTCAACCTTGGTTTAACCAACCTTGAACGAGGGCCAAAATAGCTCCAAATCTCATAAATATAGGTGTCCATGCTTAGAGCTCAAATGGTTACCTAAATTTATTTCCAAAACTCAATTTCGAGAAAGTCGAAAAAAGACCATATTTTAAACCTTGGTTTGACCAACCTTGAACAAGGCCCAAAATAGCTCTCTGAATATCACAAAAATAGGTGTCCATGCTTCTCTCTTAAATGGGTACCTAAATCCAGTTTCAAAACACAATTCCGATAGAGTTGGCAAAGTGGATCTTTTCAACCTTGGTTCGACCAACTTTGAACGCGGACCAAAAGAGCTCAAAATGTCATAAAAATATGTGTCCATTCTTATCTCCCAAATGGGTATCTAAATCTACTTGAAAATTTCAATTCCGAGAAAGTTGAAAAAAGTACATATTTTCAACCTTGATTTGACCAACCTTGAATGAGGGCCAAAATAGCTTCAAATCTCATAAAAATATGTTTTCATGCTTATCCCTCAAATTGGTACCTAAATCCACTTTCAAAACTCAATTCCGAGAATAAAGACAAAAGTGCATCTTTTCAACCTTGGTTTGACTAACCTTGAATACATATTTTCAACCTTGATTTGACCAACCTTGAATGAGGGCCAAAATAGCTTCAAATCTCATAAAAATATGTTTTCATGCTTAATTCTCAAATTGGTACCTAAATCCACTTTCAAAACTCAATTCCGAGAAAATAGACAAAAGTGCATCTTTTCAACCTTGGTTTGACCAACCTTGAATGAAGGCTAAAATAGCTTCAAGTATCATAAAATTCGGTCTCCATGCTTATCTCTCAAAAGGGTACCTAAATCCACTTTCAAAACCCAATTCCGAGAAAGTCGACAAAAGTGCACCTTTCCAACCTTGAACAAGGGGAAAAATAGCTCCGAATCTCATAAACTAAGTGTCCATGCTTATCTCTCAAATGGGTATCTAAATCTACTTTAAAATTTCAATTCCGAGAAAGTTGACAAAAGTGCATATTTTCGGTCTTGGTTTAACCAACCTTGATCGAGGGACAAAATAGCTCCAAATCTCATAAAAATAAGTGCCCATGCTTATCTCTCAAATGGGTAGCTAAGTCCACTTTCAAAACTCAATTCCCAGAAATTCGACAAAGGTGCACATTTTTTCAACCCTGGTTTGACCAACCTTGAACAAGCGCCAAAATAACTCCAAAACTCATAAAAACAGGTGTCCATGCTTATCTCTCAAATGGGTACCTAAGTCCACTTTCAAAACTTAATTCAAAGAAAGTCGACAAAAGTGCATCTTTTCAACCTTGGTTTGACCATCCTTGAACACGGGCCAACATAGCTTCAAATTTCATAAAAATAGGTATCCATGCTTATTTGTCAAATAGGTATCTAAATATACATTAAAATTTGAATCCCGAGCTAGTCCACAAAAGTGCATATTTTGACTTCAGTTTAGCCAATGTTGAGCGAGGGACAAAATAGCTCCAAATCTCATAAAAATAGGTGTCCATGCTTATCTCTCAAATGGGCACCTAAATCCACTTTCAAAACTCACTTCCGAGAAAGTCAACAAAAGTGCATATTTTCAACCTTGGTTTGACCAACCTTGAACGATGGCCAAAATAGCTCCAAATTTCATAAAAATAGGTGTGCATGCTTATCTCTGAAATCGGTACCTAAATCCTCTTTCAAAACTCAATTCGGAGAAAGTCGACAAAAGTGAATGTTTTGAACATTGGTTTGACCAACCTTGAACGAGGGAAAAAATAGTTCCAAATCTCATAAAAATAGGTGTCCATGCTTATCTCCCAAATGGGTATGTAAATCTACTTAAAAATTTCAATTCCAAGAAAGTCGATAAAAGTGCATATTTTTAACATTGGTTTGACCAACCTTGAAGGAGGGCCAAAATAGTTCAAAATCTCATAAAAATAGGTTTCCATTCTTATCTCTCAAATGGGTACCTAAATCCACTTTCAAAACTCAATTTTGAGAAAGTCGACAAAAGTGCATATTTTCAACCTTGGTTTTTCCAACCTTCAACGAAGACCAAACTAGCTCAAAATATCATAAAAATAGGTGTCCATGCTTATCTCTCAAATGGGTATCTAAACCTACTTTAAAATTTCAATTCTAAGAAAGTCCACAAAAGTGCATATTTTCAACCTTGGTTTGACCATCCTTGAATGAGGGCCAAAATAACTCCAAATCTCATAAAAAAGTTTTCTATGTTTATCTCTCAAATGGGTATCTAAATCCACTTTCAAAACTCAATTACGAGAAAGTTGACAAAAGTGCATATTTTCAACGTTGATTTGGCCAACATTTAACGAGGCCAAAATAGCACCAAATCTCTTAAAAAAATAGGTGTCCATGCTTATCTCTTAAATGAGTATCTAAATCTACTTTAAAATTTCAATTACGATAAAGTCGACAAAAATGCATATTTTCAACCTTGGTTTGACCAACCTTTAATGAGGGTCAAAATAGCTCCAATCTCATAAAAATATGTTTTCATCCTTATCTCTCAAATGGGTACCTAGATCCACTTTCAAAACTCAATTCCGAGAAAGTCAACAAAAGTGCATATTTTCATCATTGGTTTGTTTCACCTTGAATGAAGACAACAATAGCTCCAAATCTCATAAAAATAGGTGTCTATGCTTATCTCTCAAATGGGTACCTAAACCCACTTTCAAAACTCAATTCCGAGAAAGTTGATAAAAGTGCATATTTTCAACCTTGATTTGACGAATTTTGAACAAGGGCCAAAATACCTCCAAATCTCATAAAAATAGGTGTCCATGCTTATTCCCCAAATGGGTACCTAAATTCACTTTTAAAACTCAATTCTGACAACGTCGACAAAAGTGAATATTTTCAACCTCAGTTTGACAAACCTTGAATGAGGGCCAAAAGATCCAAATCTCATAAAAATAGGTTCCCATGCTTATCTCTCAAATGGGTATCTAAATCCACTTTCGAAAATCAATTCTGAGAAAGTCGACAAAATTCCATATTTTCAATGTTGGTTTGACCAACCTTGAACTAAGGCCAAAATAGCTCCAAATCTCATAAAAATAGATGACCATGCTTATCTCTCAAATGACTATCTAAATCTACTTTAAATTTTCAATTATGAGAAGTTCAACAAATGTGCATATTTTCAAGCTTGGTTTGGCAAACTTTGAACGATGACCAAAATAGTATCAAATCTCATAAAAATAGGTGTCCATTCTTATCTCTCAAATGGGTACCTAAATCCACATTCAAAAGTCAATTCCAAGAAAGTCGGCAAAAGTACATATTTTCAACATTGGTTTTACCTATTGAGAATGTAGTTTGCATTGATGTCAAAGGTGTTCATGAATGACAAAGGAATAACCAGTAGATATGGTAGCAGGATGAGTTCAGCAATGACAAAGGAAAAGGTTGAGGTTATGAATCTTTATTGCTGAGATAGTAAGACCAGAGAAACTATGTAATGAACTGAAGTAGACTCTGTGATGAGGATATGAAGTTATGGGTCTCTGTACAGTTGTTAATATAGACCTAAAGCCAAAAAGAATCCAACAGTCTATGCTAGGTCTTTATATGAAGATCTGAAGCAGAAACAAAGAACATATGAAGAAAAAGAATCCAGTAGTGGATGTTAGGTTTTTATATGAAGATCTAAAGCAACATAGAAACCAAGAAGAACAGATTGTCTGCATACTTGATATAAGCATTTGAAGAAGTTGAAGAGAGAGTATGGAGTGAAGAATGTAGAAACTATGTAGGCAAATCATACTTCTGTTTAAAGTTGAATGAAGAAAAGCAGAAACTATGTAGGCAAATCCTGACGGGCACAATGTTTGATGAAACTCCCTATAATATTTGAAGTCCACTGTTGATTTGGTGGGGACCTTCATCCAACGATGGTAAAGTAATTTCGTTTAGAGAAGTAACATAAGTTTAACATAGGCTAACGGGTGCGATATTTGATGAAATCCTCCCTATGATATTTGAAGTCCACCGCTGATTTGGTAGGGACCTTGATCTGATAGAGAGTAAAGTCATTTCATTGAGAGAAGTAACAGGAGGTTAACATAGGCCAATATGAGCGAAATTTCATTAAGAAATGATTGACAACGTGGACGATCCAGATCAACCGAGAGAAATGAGGGAACCGATTTTTGATAAAATTGATGGCGAAGAATGATTTCTGCACAATGAAAATGAAAGATACACAAACCCAGTTTGATTGTAGATCAACGGTTAGGATTGAATCCACAAGGAAATCTACGGTGGGGAATGATTTCCGTTCAAGGAAAATGAGAGATCCAAAAATCCACATTTGATTGTATATCAACAGTTAGGATTGAATCCACAAGGAAATATACGGAGGGGAATGATTTCCAAACAAAGAAGAGGGGAGATCCAAAAATATGTTTTTGATCGTAGATCAACGGTTAGGAATTAATTTGCGAGGAAATTTACGATGGTGGATGATCTCCGCGCAAATTAAAGTGAAGGTCCTCAAACGACATTAGATCGTAGATAGACGGTCACAATTGAACCCAACAAAAGAAATCAACGGTTCAGATGGAAAGCGGAAGGCGAAAAGCGGAAAGTGCATAATCGCTAAAAGACTGTGGGAAAACTCATAGTTTCACATTTCGCATCACGGAGATCGACAGACATAAAGACATCCATGGAAGATCGACGGTGCAGAAAGGTTAGGGCGAAAATCAGAAGGCATAGAATTGAGAAATTGACATTTGAGGTTTTGAGAACCAACATTCCACATCCCATGATTCGGAAGATCAAAAAGTAGAAATACATCAGTACAAGATCGACGGTGCAGAAAGATTAGTGCGGAAAGTGGAAGACGAAGATTTGCGATAACAACGTTTGAGCTTTTGAGAACCCGCATTCCGCATCCCGAAATACGGAAGATCGACGGTCGGAAAGACATCCGTATAAGATCGACGATGTGGGAATTTCAGTGTGAAAAACGGAAGGTGGAAAATTGTGAAAGTAACGTTTGAGCTTTTGAAAACCCGCACCCCGCATCCCGCGTTCCTTAAAATCAACGGTAAAAAAGAAGCCCGCAGGAGATCAACGAGTGATGCAGAAAGATTAGTGCAGAAGCAGAAATCTCGAAATGACATATTGGAAAGTCACATGTCCAATATCCAATTTCCACCTTAGATTGACAGTCACAAAAATATTGAAGGAGATCAACGGTGCGGAACAGTTGAGGCGTAATGCTAAGTATGGAAAGACATTTTGAGAAATGTCATAGTTGAGCAATCCGCATACCGCATCCTATATTATATCTATGGTCAGAAAGAAGCCCGATATAAAATCATCGACTTAGGATGGGTGCTGAAATGAAGAGTGTAGAAGGTCACGA
Organism: Pseudotsuga menziesii; assembly: GCA_001517045.1. Lineage (NCBI taxonomy): Eukaryota > Viridiplantae > Streptophyta > Pinopsida > Pinales > Pinaceae > Pseudotsuga > Pseudotsuga menziesii. The sequence continues at coordinate 58,441 of LPNX010633315.1, forward strand.
TTTGAAGATTCATGAAGAGGCAAGATTAATGAAAAGACGCTACGGTGAAGAGATGCGTCTGCAGGAAGACATGGAGGTATTTATCGACAGATTGATTGAAGGAAATAATTTTTCAATATGATTGCGATTGATAGAGTCCAAGGAGTGAATAACATACTGATAAAAATCAGTGTAGGGTGGTAGGGTGGTGCTAGAGAAGGAAACAATCCTGTAGGGGGTTGTATCCTCCTTCTAGTGGCGGTTGGTAAATAGGGTGTCGTAGCATCCTTTCAGTAGCAACTGATAAACTAGGGGGTCGTAGCCTCCTTCTAATAGTTGTTGGTAAATAGGGTGTGATACCATCCTTGTCTATAGTAGCAGGCAAAACTATTTGTAAATAATAATTTTACAGTAATAGGAAGTATTGGTGGTTTACCCAATTGGGCTTCCACGATAAATTTGTATTCTGTGTGTTCTTGTTGATTGTGTGTTTTAAATAAGTAAATAGCAAGTGTGGTTTTAAATTGTAAAAAGTTACAATACTAATTCACCACCACCCCCCTCTGAGTATTGTCCAATATTTGAACATGACCAGCCTTGAACAAGGGCCAAAATATCTCCAAATCTCATAAAAATAGGTGTCTATGATTATCTCTCAAATGGGTACCTAAATCCTCCTTCAAAACTCATATAAGAGAAAGTCGAATTTTTTTTATCTTTTCAACCTTGGTTTGACCAAACTTTAACGAGTGCCAAAATAACTCCAAATCTCATAAAAATAGTTGTCCATGCTGATCTCTCAAATGGGTATCTAACTCCACTTTAAAATTTCAATTCCGAGAAAGACGACAAAAGTGCATATTTTCAACCTTTGTTTTACCAACCTTGAACAAGGACCAACAGAGATCCAAATATTATAAAAATAGGTGTCCATGTTTATCTCTCAAATGGGTACCTAAATCCCCTTTCGAAACTCAATTCCGAGAAAGTTGACAAAAATGCATATTTTCAACCTTGATTTGACCAACCTTGAACGAGGGCGAAAATAGCTCTAAATTTCATAAAAATATGTGTTCATGGTTATCTCTTAAATGGGTACCTAATTCCACTTTCAAAACCCAATTCTAAGAAAGTCGACAAAAGTGCATATTTTCAACCTTGGTTTGACCAACCTTGAGCGACGACCAAAATAACTCCAAATCTCATAAAAATAGGTGTTCATGCTTATCTCTCAAATGGGTACCTAAATCCAATTTCAAAACTCAATTCCGAAAAAGTTGATAAAAGTGCATCTTTTCAACCTTAGTTTGACTAACCTTGAACGAGGGCCAAAATAGCTCCAAATCTCATAAAAAATAGGTGTCCATGCTTATCTCTCAAATGGGTACCTAAATCTACTTTCAAATTTCAATTCTGAAAAAGTCGACAAAAGTTCATATTTTCAACCTTGGTTTGACCAACCTTGAACGAGGGTCAAAATAGCTCCAAATCTCATAAAAATAGGTGTGCATGCTTATCTCTCGGTACCTAAATCCACTTTCAAAACTAAATTTCGAGAAAGTCAACAAAAGTGGATATTTTCAACCTTGGTTTGACCAACCTTGAACAAGGGCCAAAATAGATCCAAATCTCATAAAAATAGGTGTCCATGCTTATCTCTTAAATGGATACCTAAATCCACTTTCAAAACTTAATTCAGAGAAAGTCGACCAAAAAACATATTTTCAACTTTGGTTTGACCAACCTTGAACGACGGTCAAAATAGCTCCAAATCTCTTAAAAATAGGTGTCCATGCTTATATCTCAAATGGGTATCTAAATCTACTTTAAAATTTCAATTCCAAGAAAGACGTCAAAGTACATATTTTCAACCTTGGTTTGACCAATCTTGAACGAGAACCAAGATAGCTTCAAATCTCATAAAAATAGATGTTCATACTTATCTCTAAAATGGGTACCTAAATCGACATTCAAAATTCAATTTCGAGAAAGCCGACAAAAGTGCATATTTTCAACCTTGGTTTGAACAACCTTGAACAAGGGCCAAAATAGCTCCAAATCTCCTAAAAATAGGTGTCTATGCTTATCTCTCAAATGGGTACCTAAATTTACTTTCAAAACTCAATTTTAAGAAAGTCGACAAAAGTAAACCTTTTCAACCTTGGTTTGCCAAACCTTGAACGAGGGCCAAAATAGCTCCAAATCTCATAAAAATAAGTGGCCAGGTTTATCTCTCAAATGGGTATCTAAATCTACTTTAAAATTTCAATTCCGAGAAAGCCAACGAAAGTGCATATTTTCAACCTTGGTTTGACCAACTTTCAACGAGGGCTAAAATAACTCAAAATCTCATAAAAACTAGGTGTTCATGGTTATCTCTCAAATGGGTACCTAAATCCACTTTCAAAGCTCAATTATGAGAAAGTTGACAAAAGTGCATATTTACAACCTTGGTTTGACCAACCTTGAACAAGGGCCAAAATAGCTCCAAATCTCATAAAAATAGGTGTCCATGCTTATCTCTCAAATGGGTACCTAAATCCACTTTCAAAANAAGTGCATATTTTCAAGCTTGGTTTGACCAACCTTAAACGAGGGCCAAAATAACTCCAAATTTGATAAAAATAGGTGTCCATGCTTATCTCTCAAATTAGTATTTAAATCTACTTTAAAATTTCAATTTCGAGAAAGTCGACAAAAGTGCATATTTTCAACCTTGGTTTGAAAAACTTTGAACGAGGGCCAAAATAGCTCCAAATCTCATAAAAACAGGTGTTCATGCTTATCTCTCAAATGTGTACCTAAATCGACTTTCAAAAATCGATTCCGAGAAAGTTGACAAAAGTGTATATTTTCAACTTGGGTTTGACCAACCTTGAGCAAGGGCCAAAATAGCTCCAAATCTCATAAAAATAGGTTTCCATGCTTATTTGTCAAATGGGTACGTAAATCCACCTTCAAAACTCAATTCCGAGAAAGATGACAAAGTGCATATTATCAGCCTTGGTTTGACCAACCTTGAATGAGGGACAAAATAGCTCCAAATCTCATAAAACTGTAGGTCTCCATGCTTATCTCTCAAATGGGTATCTAAATGTACTTGATTGAAATGATAGAGGATGTAAGTCGTGATAAGCCAATTATATGCCTATAATTTGATTGTTATGTGGTCGGCCAAAACCACTTGTTGTAGTTAATGGTTTGTGGTAAGTTAAATCCACTTGAGAATTGTAATGGTTAAGGGAAAACCAATGTAAAACCCCATAAGATGTAATCATTAGGGGTAATGTACAAAAACCTAGGATTTAGTAACGTGTAAGCCAAAGAAAACCCAAGAATGATGCAGGGGCAATGGAAAAGGTTTGTGATTCAAGAATTGGTGATGAACCATGTAGAAGAAAAAGTTTCGTAGAGAAGTAGTGGATAAAATGGCTACCAACTCATGTATTACAATGGAAGGCTACCAAATCTCATAAAAATAGATGTCCATGCTTATCTCTCAAATGGGTATCTAAAACTACTTTCAAATTTCAATTCCGAGAATGTCGACACAAGTGTATCTTTTCAACCTTAGTTTGACCAACCTTGAACGAGGGCCAAAATGTCTCCCAATCTTATAAAAATAGGTGTCGATTCTTATATGTCAAATGGGTATCTAAATTCCAGTTTCAAATTTGAATTTTGAGAAATTGGAAAAAATGCAACGTTTTAGGCCTTGGCTTGACCAAGCTTGACCGAGGTCCAAAATGACTCACAATCCCCAAAAAAACTGCATGTAGTCTTATCTCTCAAATGGGTACCTAAATTTACTTTAAAATTTCAATTTTGAGAAATTGGAAAAAATGCAAAGTTTTAGGCCTTGGCTTAACTAAGTTTGACCAAGGTCCAAAATGACTCCCCATCCCCCAAAAATCTACATGTAGGCTTATCTCTCAAATGGCTGGCTAAATCCAGTTTCAAATTTCAATTTAGAGAAAGTAAAAAAAAGTGTATATTTTCAACCTTGGTTTGAACAACCTTGAATGAGGGCCAAAATAGCTCCAACTCTCATGAAAATAGGTGTCCATGCTTATCTCCGAAATGGGTACCTAAATCTACTTTAAAGTTTGACTTTTGAGAAATTGAAAAAAATGCAACATTTTAAGCCTTAACTTGACCAAGTTAGACCGAGTTCCAAAATGGCTCGCAATCCCCCAAAAAAGTACATGCAGGCTTTTCTCTCAAATGGGTACCTAAATCCAGTTTCAAATTCCAATTCCAAGAAAGTTGACAAATGTGCACATTTTCAACCTTTGGCTTGACCAACCTTTGGCCAAGGGCCAAACTAGCTCCAAATCTCGTAAAAAATAGGCATCCATGCTTATCTCTCAAATGGGTATCTAAATCTGCTTTAAAATTTGAAGATTGAGAAATGTGAAAAATGCAACGTTTTAGGAATTGGATTGACCAATGTCCAGAATCGCTTGCAATCCCCAAAAAGACTACATGTAGGATTATCTCTCAAATGGGTACCTAAATCCACTTTCAAATTTTTATTTCAAGAAAGTCGACAAAAGTGCATTTTTTCAACCTTAGTTTGACATCCCTTGAATGAAGGTCAAAATATCTACACATCTCATAAAAATAGGTGTCCATGCTTATACCTGAAACAAGTATCTAAATCTACTTTCAAATTTCAATTCCGAGAAAGTCGACAAAAGTGCAAATTATAAACCTTGGTTTGACCAACCTTGAACGAGGACCAAAATAACTCCAAATTTGATAAAAATAGGTGCCCATGCTTATCTCTCAAATGGGTAACTAAATCCACTTTCAAAACTCAATTCCAAGAAATTTGACAAAACTGCATATTTTCAACCTTGCTTTGAGCAATCTTGAATAAGGGCGAAAACAACTCAAAATATCATAAAAATAGGTGTCCATGCTTATCTCTAAAATGGGTACCTAAAACCAGTTTCAAATTTGAATCTTGAGAAATTGAAAAAATGTGCAATGCTTTAGGCGTTGGATTCACCAAGTTTGACCGAGGTCCAAAATGACTCGCAATCCCCAAAAAACTACATGTAGGCTTATCTCTTGAATGGGTACCTAATTCTACTTTAAAATTTCAATTTTGAGAAATTGGAAAAATGCAAGGTTTTAGGCCTGGGATTGACCAAGTTTGATTGAGGTCCAAAATGACTTGCCATCCTAAAAAAAACTACATGTAGGCTTATCTCTCAAATGGATACCTAAATCCAGTTTCAAGTTTCCATTTTGAGAAAGTTGACAAAAGTGCATATTTTCAACCTTGGTTTGACCAACCTTGAATGAGGGCCAAAATAACTGCAAGTCTCATAAAAATAGGTTTTCATGCTAATCTCTCAAATGGGTACCTAAATCTATTTTAAAATTTGAATTTTGAGAAATTGGAAAAAATGCAACGTTTTAGGATTTAACTTAATAAGGTTTGACCAAGTTCCAAAATGGCTCGCAATTCCCAAAAAATTTACATGTAGGCATATCTCTCAAATGGGTACCGAAATCTAGTTTCAAACTTCAATTCCAAGAAAGTTGACAAAAGTGCAGATTTTCAACCTTTGGTTTGACCAACCTTGACCAAGGGCCAAAATCCACTTTCAAATTTTAATTTTGAGAAACTGGAAAAAATGCAATATTTTAGGCCTTGCCTTGACCAAGTTTGACCGAGGTCCAAAATGGCTCCAAATCACCAAAAAACTACATGTAGGATTATTCCTCAAATGGGTACCTAAATACAATTTCAAATTTCAATTATGAGAAAGTCGACAAAATTGCATCTTTTCAACCTTGGTTTGACCAACCTTAAAATTGGGCCAAAATAGCTCCAAATCTCATAAAAATAGGTGTCCTTGGCTTATCTCTCAAATGGGTATCTAAATCTACTTTAAAATGTGAATTTTGAGAAATTGGAAAAAATACAACATTCTAGGCCTTGGCTTGACCAAGTTTGATCGAGGTCCAACATGACTCGCAATCCCCCAAAAAATATACATGTAGGCTTATCTCTCAAATGGGTATCTAAATCCACTTTCAGATTTCAATTACGAGGAAGTCGACAAAATTGCATATTTTCAACCTTGGTTTGAGCAAACCTTGAATGATGGCCAAAATATTTTCAAATCTCATAAAAATAGATGTCCATGCTTTTCCCTCAAATGGGTATTTAAGTCTACTTTCAAATTTCAATTCTGAGAAAGTCGACAAAAGTGCATCTTTTCAACCTTGGTTTGATCAACCTTGAATGAGGGACATAATAGCTACAAATCTCATTAAAATAGGTGTGCATGCTTATTTTTCAAATGGGAATCGAAATCTACTTTCAAATTTCAATTTCGAGAAAGTCAACAAAAGTATATTTTTTCAACCTTGGTTTGACCAACCTTAAACAAGGGACAAAATAGCTCCAAATATCATAAAAATAGGTGTCCATGCTTATCTCTCAAATGGGCATCTAAATCCACTTCCGAATTTCAATTCCGAGAAATCCAACAAAAGTGCATCTTTTCAACCTTATTTAAATGTACTTTAAAATTTGAACTTTGAGAAATTGAAAAAATGCAACGTTCAAGGCCTTGGGCTGACCAAGTTTGACCAAGGTCCAAAATGGCTCGCATTCCCCCAAAAATATACATTTTGGCTTATGTCTCAAATGGGTATCTAAATCTACTTTAAAATTTGAATTTTGAGTAATTAGAAAAAATGCAACGTTTTAGAAAAAATATACATTTCGGTTTATCTCTCAAATGGGTATCTAAATCTACTTTAAAATTTGAATTTTGAGTAATTAAAAAAAATGCAACGTTTTAGACCTTGGCTTGACCTAGTTTTACTGAGGTCCAAAATGGCTCGCAATCCCCAAAAAATCTACATGTAGGCTTATCTCTCAAATGGGTACCTAAATCCACATTCAAATTTCTCATTATGAGAAAGTGGAAAAAAGTGCATATTTTCAAGCTATTTTTGACCAACCTTGAAGGAGGGCCAAAATAACTCCAAGTCTCATAAAAATAGGTGTCCATGCTGATCTCTGAAATGGGTACCTAAATCTAGTTTCAAATTTAAATTCTGTAAAAGTTGACAAAAGTGCATCTTTTGAACCTTGAGGACTGCGAGCTATTTTTCCAATTTCTCAAAATTCAATTTTTAAAGTAGATTTAGATACCCATTTGAGTGATAAGCCTACATGTATATTTTTTGGGGATTGCGAGCCATTTTGGACGTCTGTAAAACTTGGTCAAGCCAAGGTCTAAAACGTTGCAGTTTTTTTGATTTCTCAAAATTCAAATTTAAAAGTAGATCTAGATACCCATTTGTGAGATAAGCCTACATGTATATTTTTTGGGATTGCGAGCCATTTTGGACCTCGATCAAGCTTGGTCAAGCCAAGGCCTAAAACATTGCATTTTTTAAATTTCTCAAAATTCAAATTTTAAAGTAGATTTAGATACAATTGAAAAGATGCACTTTTGTCGTATTTCTCGGAATTGAAATTTGGAAGTGGATTTAGATACCCTTTTGAGAGATAAGCATGGACACCTATTTTTATGATATTTGGAGCTATTTTGGCCCTCGTTCAAGGTTGGTCAAACCAAGGTTGAAAAAATGTACTTTTGTCGACTTCCTCGAAATTGAAATTTGAAAGTAGATTTAGATTCCCATTTGAGTGATAAGCATGCACACCTATTTTAATGAGATTTGGAGCTATTCTGTCCCTCATTCAAGGTTGGTCAAACCAAGGTTGAATAGATTCTCTTTTGTCGACTTTCTCGAAATTGAAATTTGAAAGTAGATTTAGATACCCATTTGAGAGATAAGTTGGACATCATTTTTATGAGATTTGGAAATATTTTGGCCCTCGTTCAAGGTTAGTCAAGCCAAGGTTGAAAATATGCACTTTTGTCGACTTTCTCGTAATTGAAATCTGAAAGTGGATTTAGGTACCCATTTGAGAGATCTACATGTAGATTTTTTTGGGCATTGTGAGTCATTTTGGACCTCGGTCAAACTTGGTCAATTGATGGCCTAAACTGTTGCATTTTTTCCAATTTCTCAAAATTCAAATTTTAAAGTAGACTTAGAAACCCATTTGAGAGATAATCCTAGGACACCTATTTTTATGAGAATTGGAGCTATTTTGGCCCAATTTTAAGCTTGGTCAAACCAAGGTTGAAAAGATGCACTTTTTTCGACTTTCTCGTAATTGAAACTTGAAATAGTATTTAGGTACCCATTTGAGAGATAAGCCTACATGTATATTTTTGGGGATTGCGAACTATTTTGGACCTCGATCAAACCTTGTCATGCCAAAGCCTAAAATTTTGCATTTTTTCCAAATTTTCAAAATTAAAATTGTAAAGTAGATTTAGGTGCCCATTTGAGAGATAAGCATGGGAACCTATTTTTATGAGATTTGGAGTTATTTTGGCCCTCATTCAAGGTTGATCAAACCAAGGTTGAAGAGATGCAAAGTTTTAGGCCTTTAATTGACCATGTTTGATTGAGGTCCAAAATGGCTCGGAATCCCCCAAAAAAACTACATGTAGGCTAATCTCTCAAATGGGTACCTAAATCCACTTTCAAATTTCAATTATGAGAAAGTCAACAAAATTACATATTTTCAACCTTGGTTTTACCATCCTTGAAATTGGGGCAAATTAGCTCCAAATCTCATAAAAATAGGTGTGAAATCTCAAATGGGTATCTAAATCTACTTTCAAATTTGAATTCTGAGAAAGTTGACAAAAGTACATCTTTTCAAACTTGGTTTGACCAACCTTGAAATTGGGCAAAAATAGCTCCAAATCTCATAAAAAGAGGTGTCCATTCTTATCTCTCAAATGGGCATTTAAATCTACTTTAAAATATGAATTTTGACAAATTGAAAAAATGCAACGTCTTAGGCCTTGGCTTGACCAAGTTTGACCGAGGTCCAAAATGAACCACAATCCCCCAAAAAACTAAAACTACTTTAAAATGGGTATCTAAAACTACTTTAAAATTTGAATTTTGAGAAATTGAAAAAAATAGTTTGCAAAAATCAAGATTGAAAAGATGCACCTTTGTTGACTTTCTTGGGATTGAAATTTGAAAGCGGATTTAGGTACCCATTTGATAGATAAGCCTAAATATAGTTTTTTTGGGGAATTCTGTGCTATTTTGGACCTCGGTCAAACTTGGTCAATTCAAGTCCTAAAACGGTGCATCTTTTCAACCCTGGTTTGACCAACCTTGAATGAGGGCCAAAATAGCTTCAAATCTCATAAAAATAAGTGTCCATACTTATCTCTCAAATGGGTACCTAAATCCACATTCAAAAGTTGAATTTTGAGAAAGTCGACAAAAGTGCATATTTTCAACCTTTATTTGACGAACTTTGAACATGGTCCAAAATAGCTCCAAATCTCATAAAAATAGTTGTCCATGCTTATCTCTCAAATGGGTATCTAAATCTACGTTCAAATGTCAATTCCGAGAAAGTCGACAAAAGCCCATATTTCCAACTTTGGTTTTACCAACCTTAAACGATAGCCAAAATAGCTCCAAATCTCATAAAAATAGGTGTCAATGCTTATCTCTCAAACGGGTATCTAATTCTACTTAAGATTTGAATTTTGAGAAATTGGAAAAAATGCAACGTTTTAGACATTGCCTTGGCCAAGTTTGACCGAGGTCCAAAATGACTCGCAATCCCCCCCCCTAAAAAAATACATGTAGGCTTATCTCTCAAATGGGTATTAAATCTATTTTAAAATTTGAATTTTGAGAAATTGGAAAAATGCAACGTTTTAGGCCTTGGCTTGATTAAGTTTGACCGAGGTCCAAAATCGCTCGCAATCCCCAAAAAATCATCATGTAGGCTTATCTCTCAAATGGGTACCTAAATCCACTTTCAACGAGAGAAAAAATGGTTTGCAATCCCTAACAACACTACATGTAGGCTTATATATCAAATGGGTACCTAAATCCCCTTTCAAATTTCAATTTCCAAAAAGTCGACAAAAGTGCATATTTTCAACCTTGGTTTGACAAACCTTGAACAATGGCCAAAATAACTCCAAATCTCATAAAAATAGGTTTCCATGCTTATCTCTCAAATGGGTATGTAAATCTACTTTAAAATTTGAAATTTGAGAAATTGGAAAAAATGCAACGTTTTAGGCCTTGGCTTGCCCAAGTTTGACCGAGGTTCAAAATGGCTCGTGATCCCCAAAAAATCGACATGTAGGCTTATATCTCAAATGGGTACCTAAATTCACTTTCAAATTTCAATTATAAGAAAGTTGAAAAAATGCATATTTTCAACCTTTTGACCAACCTTGAACGAGGGACAAAATAGCTCCAAATCAAATGGGTATCTAAAGTAGATTTAGATACTTATATGAGAGATAAGCATTGACACAAATTTTTATGATATTTAACACTATTTTGGCCCTTATTCAAGGTTGGTCAAACCAAGATTGAAAATATGCACTTTGTCGAGTTTTTCGGAATTGAAATTTTAAAATGGATTTAGGTACCTATTTGAGAGATAAGCACGGGCACATATTTTTATGAGATTTGGAGCTATTTTGGCCCAAATTCAAGGTTGGTCAAAGCAAGGGTGAAAATATGCACTTTTGACGACTTTCTTGGAATTGAAACTTGAAACGGTATTTAGGTACCCATTTGAGAGATAATCCCCCAAAAATATACATGTAGGCTTATCTCTCAAATGGGTACTTAAATCCACATTCAAATTTCAATTCCGAGAAAGTCGACAAAAGTGCATCTTTTCAAACTTGGTTACCTTGAACGGGGGCCAAAATAGCTCAAAATGTTATAAAAATAGGTGTCCATGGCTTAACCAAGTTCGTCTGAGGTCCAAAATGCCTCGCAATCCCCAAAAAATCTACATCTTAGCTTATCTCTCAAATGGGTATATAAATCTACTTTAAAATTTGACTTTTGAGAAATTGGAAAAATGCAATGTTTTAGGCTTTGGCTTGGCCAAGTTTTACTGAGGTTCAAAATGACTCACAATCCCCAAAAACATTACATTTAGGCTTATCTCTCAAATGGGTACCTAAATCCCTTTTCAAAACTCAATTTTGAGAAAGTCGACCAACCTTGAACGAGGGCCAAAAATAGCTCCAAATCTCATAAAAATAGATGTCCATGCTAATCTCTCAAATGGGTACCTAGATCTACTTTAAAATTTGACTTTTAAGAAATTGAAAAAAAATGCAACGTTTTAGGCCTTGGATTGACCAAGTTTGACTGAGGTCTAAAATTGCTCGTAATCCCCAAAAAATATATATGTAGGCCTATTTCTCAGATGCGTACCTAAATACAATTTCAAATTTCAATTCCGAGAAAGTCTACTAAAGTGCATCTTTTCAACCTTGGTTTGACCAACCTTGAACGAGGGCCAAAATAACTCCAAATCTTAGAAAATTAGGTGTCGATGTTTATCTCTCAAATGGGTACCTAAATCCACATTCACATTTCTCATTTTGAGAAAGTTGACAAAAGTGCATCTTTTCAACCTTGGTTTGACCAACCTTGAAATTGGGCCAAAATAGCTCCAAATCTCATAAAAATGGGTGACCATGCTTATCTCTCAAATGGGTACCTAAATTCATAATCAAATTTCAATTCCGAAAAAGTTGACAAAACTGCATCTTTTCAACCTTGGTTTGACCAACCTTGAATGATGGCCAAAATAGTTCGAAATCTCATAAAAATAGGTGTCCATGCTTATCTCTCAAATGGGTATTTAAATCCATGCTTATATCTCAAACGAAGGCCAAAATAGCTCCAAATTTCATAAAAATAGATGTCCAGGCCTATCTTTCAAATGGGTATCAAAATCTACTTTAAAATTTGACTTTGGAGAAATTGGAAAAAGTGCAACGTTTTAGGCGTTGAATTCACCAAGTTTGATTGATGTCGAAAATGGTTCGGAATCCCCCCCAAAAACTACATGTAGGCTTATCTCTCAAATGGGTACTGAAATCCACTTTCAAATTTTAATTCCAAGAAAGTTGACAAAAGTGCATACTTTCAACCTTGGTTTGACCAAGCTTTAATGAGGACCCAAATAACTATAAATATCATAAAATTAGGTGTCCATGCTTATCTGTCAAATGTGTATTTAAATATAATTTAAAATTTGAACTTTGAGAAATTGGAAAAAATGCAACGTTTTAGGCCTTGGCTTGACCAAGTTTGACCTAGGTCCAAAATGGCTCGCAATCCCCAAAAAATCTACATGTAGGCTTATCTCTCAAATGGGTATCTAAATCCACTTTCAAATTTCAATTCCAACAAAGTCGATAAAAGTGCATCTTTTCAACCTTGGTTTGACCAACTATTTGTCCTAAAGTTAGTATTCATTGTTGAGCACAAAGTTTAGGCACCACAGGTTGAATGAATCTGGGATTTAGGATGGTTCTAGAGGGGTCGAGAGATTAATTCACATGGAGAAAACATAAGATATATGAAAACATCAGCTTTTGAGAATAACATTGTAATACTGGATTGAAATAAAACTGATGTCAAAGATGTCGGTCAAGGCTACTGATCATGTGTGGAACAAACTGTTCATTCGCCCATAACATTTAAACACCATATTCAGAAAAACACATTCTAAGTATGGAATTTGAGATACTTAATCACAACATAAGCATTTATAATAAAAATATCATTATAAAGGAATTCATGGCAATAAGCATTTATAATAAAAATATCATTATAAAGGAATTCATGACAATAATAGGTTTACAAAAAGTCACAAGGTAATTAGATTTAATGACAGAAAGAACCCGAAACATAAAATATGAAGCCTCATATTCAGATTGCAAGTTTCCAAAAGAAATTACAAAGTAGCCTCTCGACCTTTCTGCAGCAACTCGCAACGTCCTGGCTGGAACCTTTTTGTTTCTCACATTACAGAATATCAAATTTATATCGCAACGTCCTGGCTGGAACCTTTTTGTTTCTCACATTACAGAATATCAAATTTATATCAAAATCATAATAAAATCAGTGGCTAATAATTCGAATCCAATATCTAAAACTAGAAAACAATTTGCAATAGATTTGGAATAGATCGTATCAACTCTTTTGGATGTGAAATTGTGCTGCCTGAAGATGTGGATCTGCTTAAAGTTTTTGCTCAAAATCTGGAACCAATATTTGCTAACTGTCCCAATATTTCCTGAACAATAACATTACTCTGCCATGAGTCATTTTACCGCCTTCATTCCTTGAGAAATTTCCTTCATGCCTTTGAATGTTTGATCCAATGCTTTAACAGTGTCAAACCCCTTTCTTAAACTGCCCTAGAATTCTGGAATAAACTATTTTACTAATGATTCTTTTTCTATCAAATTGCCACCACCTGTCATTTATCCTTGTAACTGGCAGTAAAATGCTGAGCTCGATCTTCTGGAAATAATGTTAAAATGCCTTCAAATCTGGAGATGTACATTCCATAAGTGATGATCCTATGCCACTTGTATCTTTGGAAGTTTGCATAGTACCCGAAAATACTCATTGGATCATTGGAAATAGGGGACTGATGCTGTTTTTTTTTTTGTTGCTTTTTCTCCTTCAAATCAGGGACTATGAGAACTGTTGGATTTATTTGACCCAAAATAACAGTTATCTTATCTTTTTCACGAATCCCTATTTTAAAATACTCTGTCACTTGATTCTTCTCATTTATCATCTAGCTGTCAATTGAGTGCCTAAATGCCTTGAAATACTTACTAATTACCATATGTATTTCGAGACTTTGAACATTTTTATAGTTCACGGTGAAAGAAATATGCCGTATGTCAATATGTTGGAAGGCGTTTGGTGTTTTGCTTGACAATTGGATGCTCCCTTATTGATCTTCCATACTTGAGGATGAACGAAACGCATATAGGCTGCTATTACACCAAGGAGCAAGATCCTTGTAAAAATCTCCAATGCTGACAGTGATGATCTATGTTCAATAAACCTGATGATGAAAACGAGCATGGAGATAAACATTTCCTTTATATTTTTGCAATTGACTTGTGTGTATTCTAACTGGCACATGGTATGACAGATATTGTCAATGACCTGGTTCCCGACCTTGACATTTTGGGTAGGTCGATGTTTGATATTCATCGCTGCTTTACACAACTGATAAGCTCAACATTTCGCACTTTATTTTATATGCATGCATCTCATCCAATATTTATAAGGGTAAAACCTTTTACACTTCTTCATCTAAGCGCCATTAAACCCAACAAGTAGCGTATATCTTATGTATCTGTGGCTTTGTTTTGACGGGATTTAAAACTTTATAACTTGGATGTTTGGCAAGAATGCTTATGTTGGACTTTAGGCTTGAACGCTTATAATGCTTTGAGAAGTGGTTACTCTTGAACTTGATGAAGGTCTTGAAGATCAACAAACAAAGAAACTTTTACAAAAAAGACAAAACAAAAAATGAAGGCTATTTATTTGAAATTGACGTGGCTTGGATACTTCTGTTATTTTGTTTGACACTTCAAAAACGAAAGGATTATGTTAACATGAAGTTAACAAAATATAAAATTTAAAAGGTTAAAAACTAAAAGGTATATGAAAAAATCGATATTCATACAACCTTTTAGAAACAAAAATAATTTAAAACCTTTTATTTTTTAATGGTTTTAGAAACAAAAATAATTTAGAACCTTTTAAATTGCTTTAAATTTTTTTTTTTATGGCTATAAAATAAGAGTGGCAAAACAAAACTTCACTAGGATTTCAAAGCTTGATGAACTTAGTGAGATCCCATGACATTTTCAACTGTAAAGAAGGGAATATGGGACAAAGACTTATATTCCAATTTGACCATGACAAGGGCTTAAGGTGAGGAGAACTTAGCTAGACTGACACAAAAACTCAGTGTTTTGGTGAAAATATGATGGGTTATGAGCTTGAAGTAGTAGAAATCAAGGTCTTTCTTTATGTGTGCGCTACCAGAATCTATAAATTTTTGCGGGGCAGATTCTGTTACCAACATTAGCTCTGGCTGGGGATGGAGTCCTCCCTGGGAGGCTCTAAGAACATGCGGACCAAGTGCCTTGATCTGCAACCATTCACTACAAACTGTGGCCTTATCCATTGGGGTATGGAGTCACCTGTGAAACCAACCTCTAAAACACTTGCCAAAATCTGCCACTTATTCAAGCAAAATAATTGATAAACCTGTTGTAAATCTGATCATTCCATTTTTTCAGATATTTCTTGTTTTTGGGGTAGAGGGGTCTGTCAAAAGTATGCCGAGTGGGTACTCGTTGGATGCGGAATTTAATTCCGCATTAACGAGATCTCCCGATCGAAATTTGAGTAAAAACACAGGGAGATATGTCAAAAATACAAACAAAAAAATAGTTTTTTCTTTTCTTCCTCCAAAATTAATAAATATTATTTTATTAATTCTTTTTAGGAGGCCCATTTTGAGTTGAAATTTCCTCCCATTTTGAGTTGAAATTTCCTCTAATGCATACTCACCCAGAAGTGCCAATGATATGATGAAATCTGAAATCTTCAGAGAAGCTGAAAGATATGACTCCAATAAAATTGCCACAGGATCCTCATAACCATGTTCGAAGATATGTTGATCCTGAAAAGATAACTGCCTATGCATAGATTCCTTTTTGTTGAAAAATAAATGAGTAGCTTGTTCTTTCGAGATCAACTCTTTATAATCAGGAATGGTAATTTCCTCTTCATAAAAATGATCATGTGATAATTGCATAGTAGGACTTAAACCATTCTGACTATGATCAACTAAAAACATATACTTATCCATACAATCATCTATTATTGCAGGCTCAAAATATTTGGAAACTAATCATAAGCATGATGTACATCCTGATCCATAGAAAAATTTGAAAATACCGAAGAATTCTGTTCCAAATCTAAAATATACTCAAAGTCTTCTTGTTGTTCATGTGCATGCAGATTTTCAAGATAAGTCTGATCATGTATATTACTTTCAAGTTCAAAAATTTCTTTAAATTTCTACTCATCGACTGTCAATGGGATTGGGATCAACAATTGCTCATATAATCCTTCCTTATCAACTTCATCGTATTCCTGTGGCTCAGATCCAAAACTGTCACATGCTGATATATTGATCTGTTGATTACCATTTTAATAATCAAAGGAAAGAATTTGATTTTCACCCTTTACAAACTCTTCATGAAAGCCATCATAAATCATGAATGACTGCTGATTTCTTATATCAATAGTAAGATGTGAGGAGCAACAAATTCTTCTTCATAACATGATAATATCATAGTAGGAGCGAGGAAATTTCTACTATGATCAACTGAAAGTATATTATCATCTAAAAAGTCATCAAACTTATATGAAGAATGAGCACAAGCATCATTTATATCCTTGTCTATAGGAAAATCTGAAAATGATGAAGAAAACTGTCTTAAATCTGAATGATACCTACGTTCTTCTTCCTGTTCATAAGCTTGTATATCTTCAACATGAGCCTGATCTNTCCTCGAGTTCTTTAGCATCCTCAAACAATTGTTGTAATGATGAAGATTTCCTCTCTCTAAGAAAAAGAACAAGATCTGGATGTTGAGCTGCTACATAATAAACCATAGCTGTAATCTCGGAAGGTTGGATCTCTAGAGGCATGATGTAATAAATATTATGAAACCTCCTCTTGAAAGTAGCCAGAGCTTCTTACTCCCCTCTCCTCAAAGTATGAAAATCACTGAGGTACTGATCAAGGGACTTGTTCTTACACCAATACTTGGAAAATGCACAATAAAAATCAACCCAAGAAATAATTAAACCAACTTCGAGACCTCTAAACCATGAAGCAACATCCTGAACCAAAGATTTTGACAATAACCTCATGACAACATCCTCATGCATGATTTCGAAATTATCAATGAAATTATGAAAAGATCCCAAATGATTCTCTGCTGTGATATGGTCTTCTCCAGTAAACCTAGGAAGATACTCAACAAAAATGGGAGGATAAGGATGTAAGTGAGATGACAGCATGAGAGGTTTAAACATCTTATATCTAATTTTAGACTGAAATTCAATTGGTTGAAAGTGAGCTTCAACATGCTGATTACAAATCTCTGCAGTGATGATAATAGGCGATAAAATCTGAAAATGAGATAAATCAGTTTCATCATCCTCATGGTTACAAGGCTGATCAGATTCATGAAGGACTTGAATACATACATCAGCCTTCTGAATAGGCCGAGGTGAGAAGACATGGTCAATATCTACAACACAAGAAGAATGCAAATCTTCTTCTTTCAACGAGGGATATACAAATGAATGTTAAAGATCACCAGAGTAAACAAAGCAAAGAATAATCCTCTTTATATGTAAAGGGAAATACAAGAATGAACTGATGAAGAAGAGAAAAAGCTCATGGAGGTAACTAACAAGATGATACCTGGTATTTCCATTTGTCTTCTTCATTTATCTGTCAGCAAAATTCTTCTTCTAGTGGAGTCACCAGGTAGATGATTACAGTCGGTTTTTTGTGTTCTTCTCTTGTCTACCATCAAGAGCTAGATTTATGTTGTTCTTCCAGGGAAGATCACCTCACTCTTCTCTCCCTAATATGGTCGCCAAAATATGTTTTTCCTAAAGTTAGTACCGACTGCTGAGCACAAAGTTTAGGCACCTCGAGTTGAATGAATCTGGATTTTAACATGGTTTGGTAGGGGTCAAGAGATTAATCCACATGGAGATACATAAGATAGTTGAAAACATCAGCTTCTAAGAATAACATTAGATAACTGAACTAAACTAAAACTGATGTCAAAGATGTAGTTCAAGGCTAATGATCATGTGTGGAACAAGCAGTTCATTCGCACATAACATTTAAACACCATATCTAGAAAAACATTCTAAGTATGGGATCCGAGATACTTAATCACAACATGAGCATTTATAATAAAAACATCACTATAAAGGAATTCATGACCATAATCGGTTTACACAAAACCACAAGGTACTCATATTTAATGACAAAGAGAACCTTAGACATAAAAGATGAAGTCTCATATTCAGATTGCAAGTTTCCAAAGTAAATTACAAAGTAGCCTCTTGACCCTTCTACAGAAACTCACAAAGTCTTGGCTGGAACCTTTTTGTTTCTCACATTACAGAATATCAAATTTATATCAAAATCATAATAAAATAAGTGGCTAATAATTCAAATCCAATATCTAAAACTAGAAACCAATTTGCAATTGATTTGGAACAGATTGTATCAACTCCTTTGGATGTGGAATTGTGCTGCCTGAAGATGTGGAATTTTGCTTCCTGAAGATGTGGATCTGCTTAAAGTTTTTGCTCAAAATCTAGAACCAATATTTGCTAACTCTCATAATATTTACTGAACAATAACATTACTGTGCCATGTCTCATTTTACTGCCTTCATTCCTTGAGAAACGGCCTTCATGCCTTTGAATGTTTGATCCAATGCTTTAAAACTGTCAAATCCCTTTCTTAAACTGCCCTGGAATTTTGGAATAAACTATTTTAGTAATGATTCTTTTTCTATCAAATTGCCACCACCTGTCATTTATCCTGTAACTGCCAGTAAAATGCTGAGCTCGATCTTCTGGAAATAATGTTAAAATGCCTTCAAATCTAGAGATGTACATTCCATAAGTGATGATCCTATGTCACTTGTATCTTTGGAAGTTTGCATACTATACGAAAATACTCATTGAATCATTGGAAATATGGGACTGATGTTGATTTTTCAACTTCTTTTTCTCCTTCAAATCAGGAACTACGAGAACTGTTTGATTTATTTAACCCAAAACAACAACTATCTTATCTTTGACACGAATCCCCGTTTTAAAATACTCTGTCACCTGAATCTTCTCATTTATCCTCTAGCTGTCAATTGACTGCCTAAATGCCTTGAAATACTTACTAATTACCATATGTATTTCGAGACTTTGAACTTTTTTATAATTCACGGTGAAATAAATATGCCATATGTCAATATGTTGGAAGGCATTTGGAGTTTTGGTTGAAAATTGGATTCTCTATTATTGATCTGATCTTCCATACTTGAGGATGAATCGAAACACATATAGGTTGCTATTACACCAAGGATCAAGATCCCTATAAAAATATCCAATGCTAACACTGATGAGCTATGTTCAATAAACCTGATGATGAAAACGAGCCAGGAGATAAAACATTTCCTTTATATTTTTGTAATTGACTTGTGCTTATCTAACTGGCACTTGGTATGACTGATATTGTCAATGACCTGGTTCTCGACCTTGACATTTGGGGCAGGTCGATGTTTAATATTCATTGCTGCTTTGCACAATTGATAAGCTCGACATTTGGCACTTTATTTTATATGCATGTGTCTCATCCAACATTTATAATGGTAAAACCTTTTACACTTCTTCATCTAAGCGCCAATAAACCCAACAAGTAGCGTATATGTTATGTACCCGTGGCTTTGTTTTGACGATATTTAGAACTTTAAAACTTGGATGTTTGACAAGAAAGCTTATGTTGGACTTTAGTCTTGAACGCATGATGTAATTGCTTTGAGACGTGGTTACTCTTGAACTTATGACGGGCTTGAAGATCAACAACCAAAGGAACTTTTACCAAAAAGACAAAACAAAACATGAAGGCTATTTATTTGAAATTGATGTGGCTTGGATACTTTTGTTATTTTGTTTTACACTTCAAAAACAAAAGGATTATGTTAACGGGAAGTTAACAAAATATAAAATTTAAAAGGTTAAAAGGTAAAAGGTATATAAAAAAATGATATTCATAAAATCTTTTATAAACAAAAATAATTTAAAACTTTTTAAATTACTTTAATTTTTATTTTTATTTTTTAATGGCTTTAGAATAAGAGTGGTAAAAAAAAGCTTGACAAGGATTTCAAAGCTTGGTGAACTTAGTGAGATCCGATGACATTTTCAATTGCAAAGAAGAGAATATGGGACAAAGACTTATATTTCAATTTGACCATGGCGAGGGCTTAAGGTGAGGAGAAGTTAGCTAGGATGACACAAAAGCTCAGTGTTTTGGTGAAAAGATGATGGGTTATGAGCTTCCAGTAGCAAAAATCAAGGTCTTTCTTTACCTGCATGCTTCCAGAATCTATAAATTTTGGCGGGGCAGATTTTGTTTCCAACACCAACCTTGAAATTGGGCCAAAATAGCTCCAAATATCATAAAAATAGGTCTCCATGCCTATCTCTCAAACGGGTATCTAAATCCAGTTTCAAATTTGAATTTTGAAAATTGGAAAAAGTGCAACGTTTTAGGCCATGGCTTTACCAAGTTTGAATGAGGTCCAAAATGACTTGCAATCCCCAAAAAACTACATGTAGGTTTATCTCTCAAATGGGTACCTAAATCTAGTTTAAAATTTCAATTTTGAGAAATTGGAAAAAATGTAACGTTTTAGGCCCTAGCTTGACCAAGTTTGACCGAGGCCCAAAATGGTTCGCAATCCCCATAAAATCTACATGTAAGCTTATCTCTCAAATGGGTACCTAAATCCAGTTTTAAATTTCAATTCCAAGAAAGTTGACAAAAGTGCATATTTTCAACCTTTGGTTTGACCAACCTTGACAAAGTCTAAAATAGCTCCAAATCTCATAAAAATAGGTGTCCATGCTTATCTCTCAAATGAGTATCTAAATATACTTTAAAATTTGAATTTTGAGAAATTGAAAAAATGCAATGTTTAATGCCTTGGCTTGACCAAGTTTGACCGAGGTCCAAAATCACTCGCATTCCCCACAAAAACTACATGTAGGCTTATCTCTCAAATGTACCTAAATACAATTTCAAATTTCATTTTCGAGAAAGTCGACTAAAGTGCATATTTTCAACCTTGGTTTTACCAACCTTGAATGAGGGCCAAAATAAATCCAAATCTCATAAAAATAGGTGTCCATGGTTATCTCTCAAATGGGTATCTAAATCTACTTTAAAATTTGACTTTTGATAAATTGGAAAAAAATGCAACGTTTTAGGCCCTGGCTCAAGATTGATTGAGCTCCAAAATCGCTCGCAATCCCCAAAATATCTACATGTAGGCTTATCTCTCAAATATTGGGTACCTAAATCCACTTTATAATTTCAATTCCTAGAAAGTTGACAAAAGTGCATCTTTTCAACCTTCATTTGACCAACCTTGAACAAGGGCCAAAATAGATTCACATCTTATAAAAATAGGTGTCCATGCTTATATCTGAAATGGGTATCTAAATCTACTTTCAAATTTCAATTGCGAGAAAGTCAACAAAAGTGCATCTTTTAAACCTTGGTTTGACCAACCTTGAAAGAGGGCCAAAATAACTTCAAATTTCATAAAAATAGGCGTCCATGCTTATCTCTCAAATGGGTAACTAAATCCACTTTCAAAACTCAATTCCGAGAAAGTTGACAAAAGTACATCTTTTCAACCTTGGTTTGACCAACATTGAATTAGGGCCGAAATATCTCCAAATCTCATAAAAATAGTTGTCCATGCTTATCTCTGAAATGGGTATCTAAATCTACTTTAAAATCTGAAATTTGAGAAAGTGGAAAAAATGCAATGTTTTAGGCCTTGGCTTGACCAAGTTTGACCAAGGTCCAAAATGGCTCGCAATCCCCAAAAAAACTACATGTAGGCTTATCACTCAAATGAATACCTAAATTCACTTCAAATTTCAATTTCAAGAACCGACAAAAGTGCATATTTTAGACCTTTGTTTGAATAATCTTGAACGAGGGCTAATATAGCTCCAAATCTCATAAAAATAAGTGTCCATGCGCACCTCTCAAATGGGTATCTAAATCTACATTAAAATTTATCTTTTGAGAAATTGGAAAAAACACAATGTTTTAGGCCTTGGCTTGACCAAGTTTGACCGAGGTCCAAAATGGCTCGCAATTCCCCAAAAAACTAAATGTAGGCTTATCTCTCAAATGGGTACCTAAATCCATTTTCAAAACTCAATTATGAGAAAGTCGACAAAAGTGCATGTTTTCAACCTTGGTTTGGCCAACCTTGAACGAGGGCCAAAATAACTCAAAATATCTTAAAAATAGGTGTCGATGCTTAGTTCTAAAATGGGTAACTAAATCCAGTTTCAAATTTCAATTCCGATAAAGTCCACAAAAGTGGATATTTTGAGAGATAAGCATGGACCCCCTTTTTCAAGACATTTGGAGTTATTTTGGCCCTCGTTCAAGGTTGGTCAAACCAGGGTTGAAAAGATGCACTTTTATCGACTTTCTCGTAATTGAAATTTGAAAGTGTATTTTAGGTACTCATTTGAGAGATAAGCCTACATGTAGTTTTTTTGGGAATTGTGAGCCATTTTGGACCCAGGTCAAACTTGGTCAAGCTGAGGAAAAAAACGTTGCATTTTATCCAATTTCTCAAAAGTCAATTTTTAAAGTAGATTTAGATACCCATTTGAGAGATAACCATGGACACCTATTTTTATGAGATTTGGAGCTATTTTGGCCCTCTTTCAAGGTTGGTCAAACCAAGGTTGAAAATATGTACTTTTTGTCGACTTTCTTGGAATAGAAATTTGAAACTGTATTTAGGTACCCATTTGAGGGATAAGCCTACATGTAGACGGTTTATACCTTGACTTGGCCAAGTTTGACCGAGTTCCAAAATGGCTCGCAATCCCCAAAAAAACTACATGTAGGCTTATCTCTCAAATGGGTACCTGAATCCACTTTCAACTTTCAATTCCGAGAATGTCGACAAAAGTGCATCTTTTCAACCTTAGTTTGACTAACCTTGAATGAAGGCCAAAGTATCTCCAAATATCATAAAAATAGGTGTCCATGCTTATCTCTCAAATGGGTACCTAAATCTACTTCAAATTTCAATTCCGAGAAAGTTGACTTAAGTGCATATTTGGAACCTTGGTTTGACGAACTAGTAAATTGGGCAAAACTATCTCCAAATCTCATAACGATAGGTGTCCATGCTTATCTCTCAAATGGGTACCAAAATTCCTTTTAAAGTTTTAATTCCGAGAAAATCGACAAAAGTACATATTTTCAACCTTGGGATGACCTACCTTGAATGATGGCCAAAATAACTTCAAATATCATAAAAATAGGTGTCCATGCTTATCTCTCAAATGGGTATCTGCAACATTTTAGGCCTTGGCTTGACTAAGTTTGACCGAGGTCCAAAATGATCGCAATCCCCAAAAAAACTACACCTAGGCTTATCTCTCAGATCGTTACCTAAATTCACTTTGAATATTCAATTCCGAGAAAGTGGACAAAAGTGCATATTTTCAACCTTGGTTTGAATAACTTTGAAGGAGGGCCAAAATAGCTCCTAACATCATAAAATTAGGTATCCATGCTTATCTCTCAAATGGGTACCTAAGTCTACTTTAAAATTTGAATTTTGAGAAATTTGAAAAAATGCAACGTTTTAGGCCTCGGCTTGACCAAGTTTGACCGAGGTCCAAAATGGCTCATAATCCCCCAAAAATCTACATGTAGGCATATCTCTCAAATGGGTACCGAAATCCACTTTCAAATTTCAATTCCGAGAAAATTGACTAAAGCGCATATTTTCAACCTTGGTTTGACCAACCAATGTTGAAAATATGCGCTTTAGTCTAACCAAGGTTGAAAATATGTGCTTTACTCCGACCAAGGTTGAAAATATGTGCTTTAGTTGATTTTCTTGGAATTGAAATCCGAAAGTGGATTTAGGTACCCATTTGGGAGATAACACTACATGTAGATATTTTGCGGATTGCGATCCATTTTGGTCCTCGGTCAAGGTTGGTCAAACCAAGGTTGAAAAGATGCACTTTTGTCGACTTTCTTGGAATTGAAGCTGGAAGTTGTATTTAGGCATGCGATTGAGAGATCATCCTACATGTAGTGTTTTTGTGGATTGCGAGCCATTTTGGACCTCGGTCAAACTGGATTTAAAAATAGGTTTCCATGCTTATCTTGCAAATGGGCATATAAATCTACTTTAAAATTTGAATTATGAGAAATTGGAAAACAATGCAACGTTTTAGGACTTGGATTGACCAAGTTTGATCAAGGTCCAAAATGGCTCGCAATCCCGAAAATAAAATCATGTCGGCTTATCTCTCAAATGGTTACCTAAACACAATTTCAAATTTCAATTTTGACAAAGTCGAAAAAAGTGTATATTTTCAACCTTGGTTTGACCAATCCTGAATGAGGGCCAAAATAGCTCCAAATCTCATAAAATAGGTGTCCATGATTTTTTCTCAAATGGGTATCTAAATCTACATGAACACCTACTTTTATGAGATTTGGAGCTATTTGGTCCGTGTTGAAGGTTGGTCAAACCATGCTTGAAAATATGCACTTTTGTCGACTTTCTCGAAATTGAAATTTGGAAGTGGATTTAGGTACCCTATTTGACATATAAGCATGGACACCTATTTTTATGAGATTTGGAGATATTTCGCCCTTGTTCAACGTTGGTCAAACCAAGGTTGAAATATGCACTTTAGTCGACTTTCTCAGAATTGAAATTTGAAAGTGGATTTAGGTACCCATTTGACAGATAAGAGTGCAAGTAGATTTTTGGGGGATTTGTAACTGTATTTAGGTACCCATTTGAGAGATAAGTCTACATGTAGTTTTCTTGGAGACTGCTCGCCATTTGAACCTTGGTCAAACTTGGTCAAGCTAAGGCATAAAATGGTGCATTTTTCTAATTTCTCAAAATTCAAATAAAAAGTAGATTTAAATACGCATTTGAGAGATAAGCATGGTAAGCTATTTTTATGATATTTGGAGCTATTTTGGCCCTATTTCAAGATTGCTCAAACGTTGGTTGAAAATATGCACTTTTGTCGAATTTCTTGGAATTAAAATTTTAAAGTGGATTTAGGTACGCATTTGAGAGATAGGCCTACATGTAGATTTTTTGGGGATTGTGAGGCATTTTGGACCTCGGTGAAACTTGGTTAAGCTAAGGCCTAAAACGTTGCATTTTTGACAATTTCTCAAAATTGCAATTTGAAAGTAGATTTAGATACCCATTTAAGGCATAAGCATGGACACCTTTTTTTATGATATTTGGATCTATTTTGGCCCTCCATCAAGGTTGGTCAAATCAACGTTGAAAATATGCACTTTTTCCCACATTATCGAAATTAAAATTTGAAAGTGGATTTAGATTCACATTTGAGAGATAAGCATGGACACCTATTTTTATGATATTTGGAACCATTTTGGCCCTCATTCAAGGTTGTTCAAAGCAAGGTTGAAAAGATGCACTTTTGTTGACTTTTTTGAAATTGAAATTGGAAATTGTTTTTAGGTACCCACTTGAACTCTACTTTAAAATTTGAATTTTGAGAAATTGGAAAATATGCAACGTTTTAGGCCTTAGTTTAACCAAGCTCAGTCGAGGTCCAAAATGGCTCACAAAGGCCCAAAAAATATACATGTAGGCTTATCTCTCAAATGGGTACCTAAATAAAGTTTCAAAATAAAACTCCAAGAAAGTAAACAAAAGTGCATTTTTCAATCTTGCTTTGACCAACCTTGAACGAGGGCCAAAATAGTTCCAAGTCTCATAAAAATAGGTGTCCTTGCTTACCTCTTTGATGGGTATATAAATCTACTTTAAAATTTGAATTTTGAGAAATTGAAAAAATGCAACGTTTTAGGCCTTGGCTTGACGAGGTTCGACCAAGGTCCAAAATGGCTCACAATTCCCAAAAAATATACATGTAGGCTTATCTCTGAAATGGGTACCTTAATACGGTTTCAACTTTAAATTCCGATAAAGGCGACAAAAGTGCATATTTTCAACATTGGTTTGACCAACCTCGGATGAGGGCTAAAATAGCTCCAAATCTCATAAAAGTGCAGATTTTAACCGTTGGTTTTACCAACCTTGAATGAGGGCCAACATAGCTCCAAACCTCATTAAAATAGGTGGCCGTGCTTATCTCTCAAATGGGTGTCTAAATCTACTTCAAAATTTTAATTTTGAAAAATTGGAAAAAATGAAACGTTCTAGGCTTAGGCTTGACCAAGTTTGACCGATTCCAAAATGGCTCACAATCCCCAAAATATCTCCATGTAGGCTTAGCTCTCAAATGGGTACCTTAATACATTTTTAAATTTCAATTCTAAGAAGCTCGACAAAAGTGCATATTTTCAACTTTGGTTTTACCAACCTTGAATGAGGGCCATAATAACTCCAAATCTCATATTTAGGTGTCCATGCTTATCTCTCAAATGGGTATCTAAATCTACTTTAAAATTTGAATTTTGAGAAATTGGAAAAAATGCAACATTTTAGGCCTTGGCTTGACTAGGTCTGATCGATGTCCAAAATGGCTCTCAATACCCAAAAAAGCTACATGTAGGCTTATCTCTAAAATGGGTACCTAAATACAGTTTCAAATTTCAATTCTGAGAAAGTCGACAAAAGTGCACTTTTGGAACGTTTTAGGCCCTTGAATAGACCAATTTTGACCAAGGTCCAAAATGGTTCTCAATCCCTAAAAAAACTACATGTATGCTCATCTCTCAAATGGGTACCTAAATTTACTTTCAAATTTCAAATATGAGAAAGTAGACAAAAGTTCATATTTGCAACGTTTTAGGCCTTGAATTGACCAAGGTACCCCAAACCACAAATTTCAATTTAGATAAAGTAGACAAAAGTGCGTATTTTCAACGTTTTAGGCCTTGGCTCGACCAGGTTTGACCAAGGTCCAAAATGGTTCGTAATACCCAAAAAAACTACATGTAGGCTTATCTCTAAAATGTACCAAAATATAGTTTCAAATTTCAATTCCGAGAAGTCGTCAAAAGTGCATATTTTCAACCTTGGTTTGACCAACCTTGAACGAGGGCCAAAATAGCTCAAAATGTGATAAAAATAGGTGTCCATGCTTATCTCTCAAATGGGTATCTAAATCTAATTTAAAATTTGAATTTTGAGAACTTGCAAAAAATGCAATGCTTTAGGCCTTGGTTTGACCAATTTTGACCCCTGTCCAAAATGGCTCGTAATCCCCAAAAAATATACATGTAGGCTTATCTCTCAAATGGGTGGTACCTATATACAATTTCAAATTTCAATTCTGAGAAAGTCGACAAAAGTGCATCTTTTCAACCTTGGTTTGACCAACCTTGAATGAGGGCATAAAATAGCTCCAAATCTCATAAAAATAGGTGTCGATGCTTATCCCTAATATGGCTATCTAAATCTACTTTAAAATTTGATTTTTTAGAAATTGGTAAAAAAGCAACATTTTAGGCATTGGCTTAACCAAGTTTGACCGAGGTCCAAATTTACTCGCAATACCCAAAAAATATACATGTAGGCTTATCTATCAAATGGGTACCTAAATACAGTTTCAAATTTCAATTTTGAGAAAGTTGAAAAAAGTGCATCTTTTCAACCTTGGTTTGACCAACCTTGAACGAGGGCCAAAATAGCTCAAAATATCATAAAAATAGGTGTCCATGCTTATCTCTCAAGTGGGTATCCAAATCTACTTTAATATTGAATTTTGAGAAATTGGAAAATTGGAACCTATTAGGCCTTGGCTTGACCAAGTTTGATCGAGGTCCAAAATGGCTCCAAATCTCACAAAATTAGTTGTCCATGCTTATCTCTCAAATGGGTATCTAAATATAATTTAAAATTTGAATATTGAGAAATTGGAAAAATGCAACATTTTAGGCCTTAGCTTGACCAAGTTTTACTGAAGTCCAAAATGGCTCGCAATCCCTAAAAAATATACATATGGGCTTATCTCTCAAATGGGTACCTAAATCCAAAATCAAAGAGGTGTCCATGCTGATCTCTCAATGGGCATCTAAATCTACTTTAAAATTTGCATTTTGAGAAATTGGAAAAAATGCAACGTTTTAGGTCTTGGCTTGAACAAGTTTGATCGAGGTCCAAAATGGATTGCAATCCCCAAAAAATCTACATGTAGGCTTATCTCTGAAATGGGTACCTAAATCCACTTTCAAATTTCAATTCCGAGAAACTCGACAAAAGTGCATCTTTTCAACCTTGGTTTGACAAACCTTGAATGAGGGCCAAAATAACTCCAAATCTCATATTTACGTGTCCATGCTTATCTCTCAAATGGGTATGTAAATCTACTTTAAAATTTGAATTTTGAGAAATTTGAAAATATGCAATGTTTTAGGCCTTGGCTTGACTAAGTTTGATCGATATCCAAAATGGCTCGCAATACCCAGAAAATCTACATGTAGGCTTATCTCTCAAATGGGTACCGAAATATAGTTCCAAATTTTAATTCCGAGAAAGTCAACAAAAGTGCATGTTTGCAACGTTTTAGGCCTTGAAAATTCCTATTTTGACCGAGGTCCAAAATGGATCGCAATCCCCCAGAAAACT
Source organism: Pseudotsuga menziesii (assembly GCA_001517045.1). Classification (NCBI taxonomy): domain Eukaryota; kingdom Viridiplantae; phylum Streptophyta; class Pinopsida; order Pinales; family Pinaceae; genus Pseudotsuga; species Pseudotsuga menziesii. The sequence continues at coordinate 86,874 of LPNX010633315.1, forward strand.
ACATGTAGGATTATCTCTCCATTGGGTACCTAAATTCACTTTCAAATTTCAAATACGAGAAAGTTGACATGAGTTCATATTTGCAACGTTTTAGGCCTTGAACTGACCAAGTTTGAATGAGGTGCAAAATGGCTCGGAATCCCCAAAAAACCTACATGTATGATTATCTCTCAAATGGGTACCCAAATCCACTTTCAAATTTCAATTCAGAGAAAGTAGACAAAAGTGCATATTTTCAACGTTTTAGGCCTTGGATTGACCAAGTTTGACGAAGGTTCAAAATGGTTCATAATACCCAAAAAAACTACATGTAGGCTTATCTCTTAAATGTACCAAAATACAGTTTCAAATTTCAATTCTGAGAAAGTCGACAAAAGTGCACATTTTCAACCTTCATTTGACTAACCTTTAACGAGGGCCAAAATAGCTCCAAATGTCATAAAAATAGGTGTCCATGCTTATCTCTCAAATGGGTATCTAATTCTAACTTAAATTTTGAATTTTGAGAACTTGCAAAAAATGCGATGTTTTAGGCCTTGGTTTGACCAAGTTTTACCTATGTCCAATATGGCTTGTAATCCCCCAAAAATCTACATGTAGTCTTATCTATCAAATGGGTACCTAAATACAGTTTCAAATTTCAATTCCGAAAAAGTCGACAAAAGTGCATCTTTTCAACCTTGGTTTGACCAACCTTGAATGAGGGCATAAGATAGCTCCAAATCTCATAAAAATAGGTGTTGATCCTTATCCCTCAAATGGGTATCTAAATCTACCTTCAAATTTGATTTTTGAGAAATTGGTAAAAATGCAACATTTTAGGCCTTGGATTAACCAAGTTTTATATAGGTCCAAATTTGCTAGCAATCCTCATGAAATCTACATGTAGGCTTATGTATCAAATGGGAACCTAAATACAGTTTCAAATTTCAATTTTGAGAGTGTCGACAAAAGTGAAAATTTTCAAGCTTGGTTTGACCAACCTTGAATGAGGGCCAAAAAAATAGCTCCAAATCTCATGAAAATAGTTGTCTGTGCTTATCTCTCAAATGGGTACCTAAATCTACTTTAGAATTGAATTTTGAAAAAAAGAAAAATAGAACCTATTAGGCATTGGCTTGACCAAGTTTGATCAAGGTCCAAAACGGCTCCAAAACTCATAAAAAGAGTTGTGCATGCTTATCTCATGGGTATCTAAATATACTTTAAAAGTTTTAATATTGAGAAACTGGAAAAAGTGCAACGTTTTAGGCCTTGGCTTGACCAATTTTAATAGAGGTCCAAAATGGCTCACAATCCCCAAAAAATATACATGTAGGATTATCTTTCAAATGGGTACATAAATCCACTTTCAAATAGGTGTCCATACTTATCTCTCAATGGGTATCTAATTCCACTATAAAATTTGCATTTTGAGAAATTGGAAAAAATGCAACGTTTTAGGTCTTGGCTTGAACAAGTTTGATTGAGGTCCAAAATGGATTGCAATCCCCAAAAAATCTACATGTAGGCTTATCTCTCAAATGGGTACCTAAATCCACTTTCAAATTTCAATTTTGATAAAGTGATTAAAGTGTATATTTTCAACCTTGGTTTGTCAAACCTTAAACAAGGGCCAAAATAACTCCAAACCTCATAAAAACAGGTGTCCATGGTTATCTCTTAAATGGGTATCTAGATACAGTTTCAAATTTCAATTCCGAGAAAGTCGACAAAAGTGAATATTTTCAACCTTGGTTTGACCAACCTTGAACGAGAACCAAAATAGCTCCAAATCTCATAAAAATAGGTGTCAAGGGTTATCTCTCAAATGGGTATGTAAATCCACTCTCAAATTTCAATTCCGAGAAAGTCAACAAAAGTTGATATTTTCAACGTTTTATACCTTGGCCTTACGGAGTTTGATCGAGGTCCAAAATGGCTTGTAATCCCCAAAAAATATACATGTAGGATTATCTCTGAAATGGGTACCTAAATACAATTTCAAATTTCAATTCTGAGAAAGTAAAAAAAGTGCATATTTTCAACCTTGGTTATACCAACCATGAAGAAGGACCTAAATAGCTCCAAATCCCATAAAAATAGGTTTCCATGATTATTTCTCAAATGGGTATCTAAATCTACATTAAAATTTGAATTTTGAGAAATTGGAAAAAATGCAACATTTTAGGCCTTGGTTTGACCAAGTTTGAGCAAGGTACAAAATGGCTCGCAATCCCCAAAAACCCTACATGTAGGCTTAACTCTCAAATGGGTACCTAATTACAATTTCAAATTTCAATTATGAGAGAATTGACAAAAGTGCATATTTTCAACCTTAGTTTAACTATCTTGGATGAGGGCCAATAGCTCCAAATATCATAAAAATAGGTGTCCATGCTTATCTCTCAAATGTGTATCTAAATCTACTTTGAAATTTGAATTTTGAGAAATTGGAAAAACGCAATGTTTTAGGCCTTGGCTTGACCAAGTTTTACCGAGGTCCAAAATGGATGGCAATCCCCTAAAAACCTACATGTAGGCTTATCTCTCAAATGGGTACCGAAATACAGTTTCAAATTTTAATTCAAGTCAACATCTCATAAAAATAAGTGTCCTTGCTTATCTCTAAAATAGGTACCTAAATCCACTTTAAAATTTAAATTTTGAGAAAGTCAAGAAAAGTGCATATTTTCAACCTTAGTTTGAACAACCTTGGACGAGGGCCAAAATAGTTTCAAATCTCATAAAAATAGGTGTCCATGCTTATCTCTCAAATGGGTATCTAAATCTACTTCAAAAATGGATTTTGAAAAGTTGGAAATGATGCAACAATTTATGCCTTGGCTTGACGAAGTTTGATTGAGGTCCAAAATGGCTCTCAATCCCCAAAGTACACACTTGCACTCTTATCTCTCAAATGGGTACATAAACCCACTTTCAAATTTCTATTCCGAGAAGGTCAACAAAACTCAAATGGGTACCTAAATCCACTTTCAAATGCTTATCTCTCAAATGGGTACCTAAATCCACTTTCAAAACTTAATTATGAGAAAGTTGACAAGAGTGCATCTTTTCAACCTTTGTTTGACCAATGTAAAACAAGGGCAAACATATCTCCAAATCTCATAAAAATAGGTGTCCATGCTTATCTCTCAAATGGGTATCTAAATCTACTTTAAAATTTGAATTTTGAGAATTTAGAAAAAACGCATCGTTTTTTGTCTTGGCTTGACAGAGTTTGACCAAGGTCCAAAATGGATTGCAATACTCGAAAAATCTACTTGTAGGATTATCTCTCAAATGGGTACCTAAATCCACTTTGTAATTTCGATTACGACAAAGTAGACGAAAGTGCATATTTTCAACCTTGGTTTAAATAACCTTGAACGAGGGCGAAAATAGCTCCACATCTCATATTTAGTTGTCCATACTCATTTCTCAAATGGGTACCTAAATACGATTTAAAATTTCAATTCCGAGAAATTCGACAAAAGTGCATATTTTCAACCTTCATTTGATCAACCTTGAACGAGGGCCAAAATAAATCCAAATTTCATAAAAATATGTGTCCATGCTTATCTCTCAAATGGGTATCTAAATCTAATTTAAATTTCCATTCCGAAAAAGTCGACAAAAGCGCATATTTTCAACCTTGGTTTGACCAAACTTGAATGAGGGCCAAAATAACACAAAATCTCATAAAAATAGGTGTCGATGCTTATCTCTCAAATGGGTATCTAAAACTACTTTAAAATTTGAATTTTGAGAAATTGGAAAAAACGCATCGTTTTAGGCCTTGGATTGACCAAGTTTGATCGAGGTCTAAAATGGATCGCAATCCTCGAAAAATCTACTTGTAGGCTTATCGCTCAAATGGGTACCTAAATCAACTTTCTAATTTCAATTTCGAAAAAGTAGAAGAAAGTGCATATTTTCAACCTTGGTTTGGGTAAACTTTAACGAGGGCCAAAATAGCTCCAAATCTCATATTTAGTTGTCCATGCTCATTTCTCAAATGAGTACCTAAATACGATATCAAATTTCAATTCCGAGAAATTCGACAATAGTGAAAATTTTCAACGTTCATTTGACCAACCTTGAACGTGGGCCAAAATAACTCCAAATGTCATAAAAATAGGTGTCCATGCTTATCTCTCAAATGGGTATCTAAATATAATTTAAATTTTGAATTTTGAGAACTTGCAAAAAATGCAATGTTTTAGGCCTTGGTTTGACCAAGTTTGACCCATGTCCATTATGGCTCGTAATCCCCCAAAAATATACATGTAGGCTTATCTCTCAAATGGGTACCTAAATATAGTTTCAAATTTCAATTCCCCAAAAGTCGACAAAAGTGCATATTTTTAGCCTTGGTTTGACCAACCTTGAATGAGAGCATAAAATAGCTCCAAATCTCATAAAAATAGGTGTCCATGCCTATCCCTCAAATGGGTATCTAAATCTACTTTAAAGTTTGATTTTTGAGAAATTGGTAAAAATGCAACATTTTAGGCCTTAGCTTAACCAAGTTTGATCAAGGTCCAAATTTGCTCGCAATCCCCAACAAATATACATGTAGGCTTACGTATCAAATGGGTACCTAAATACAGTTTCAAATTTCAATTCTGACAGAAGTGCAACTTTTCAACCTTGGTTTGACCATCCTTCAATGCAGACCAAAATAGCTCCAAATCTCATAAAAATAGGTGTCTTTGCTCATCTCTCAAATGGGTATCTAAATCTACTTTAAAATTGAATTTTGAGAAATTGGAAAAATGACCAAGTTTGATCGAGGTCCAAAACGACTCCAAATCTCATAAAAATAGTTGTGCATGCTTATCTCATGGGTATCTAAATATACTTAAAAATTTGAATATTGAGAAATTGGAAAAAGTGCAACGTTTTAGGCCTTGGCTTGACCAATTTTAAAAGAGGTCCAAAATGGCCCACAATCCCCAAAAAAACTACATGTAGGCTTATCTCTCAAATGGTTCCCTAAATCTACTTTCAAATAGGTGTCCATGCTTATAACTCAATGGGAATCTAAATCTACTATAAAATTTGCATTTTGAGAAATTAGAAAAACTGCAACGTTTTGGGTCTTGGCTTGAACAAGTTTGATCGAGGTCCAAAATGGCTCGTAATCCCCAAAAAATATACATGTAGGCTTATCTCTCAAATGGGTACCTAAATCCATTTTCAAATTTCAATTCCGATAAAGTGATTAAAGTGCATATTTTCAACCTTGGTTTGTCAAACCTTAAAAAAAGGGCCAAAATAACTCCAAACCTCATAAAAATAGTTGTCCATGGTTATCTCTTAAATGGGTATCAAAATACAGTTTCAAATTTCAATTCCGAGAAAGTCGACAAAAGTGCATAGCTCCAATTCTCATAAAAACAGGCGTCCAAGCTTATCTCTCAAATGGTACCTAAATCCACTTTCAAATTTCAATTCCGAGAAAGTCGACAAAAGTTGATATTTTCAACGTTTTAGGCCTTGTCCTTACCAAGTTTGATCGAGGTCCAAAATGGCTTGCAATCCCCAAAATATCTACATGTAGGCTTATCTCTCAAATGGGTACCAAAATACAATTTCAAATTTCAATTCCGAGAAAGTCGAAAAAGTGCATATTTTCAACCTTGGTTTGACCAACATTGAACAAGGACCTAAATAGCTCCAAATCCCATAAAAATAGGTTTCCATGCTTATCTTTCAAAAGGGTATCTAAATCTACTTTAAAATTTGAATTTTGAGAAATTGGAAAAAATGCAACGTTTTAGGCCTTGGTTTGGCCAAGTTTGAGCAAGGTACAAAATGGCTCACAATCCCCCAAAAAGCTACATGTAGGCTTATTTGTCAAATGAGTACCTAAAAACAATTTCAAATTTCAATTATGAGAAAGTCGACAAAAGTGCATATTTTGAACCTTGGTTTGACCAACTTGGACGAGGGCCAATAGCTCCGAATATCATAAAAATAGGTGTCCATGCTTATCTCTCAAGTGGGTATCTAAATCTACTTTACAATTTGAATTTTGAGAAATTGGAAAAAATGCAATGTTTTAGGCCTTGGCTTGACCAAGTTTGACCGAGGTCCAAAATGGATTGCAATCCTAAAAAAACCTACATGTAGGCTTATCTCTCAAAAGGGTACCGAAATACAGTTTCGAATTTCAATTCAAGTCCACATCTCATTAAAATAAGTGTCCATGCTTATCTCTAAAATCAACACCTAAATCCACTTTAAAATTTGAATTTCGAGAAAGTTGACAAAAGTGCATCTTTTCAACCTTGGTTTGACCAACCTTGAACGAGGGCCAAAATAGTTCCAAATCTCATAAAAATAGGTGTCCATGCTTATCTCTCAAATGGGTATCTAAATTTACTTCAAAAGTGAATTTTGAAAAGTTGGAAAAATCCAACGGTTCAGGCCTTGGCTTGACCAAGTTTGACCGAGGTCCAATACGGCTCGCAATCCCCAAAATACTTACTTGTACTCTTATCTCTCAAATGGGTACCTAAACCCACTTTCAAATTTCAATTTCGAGATAGTCAACAAAAGTGAATATCTTTAAACTTGGTTAGAGAAACCTTGAACGAGGGCCAAAATAGTTCCAAATCTCATAAAAATAGGTGTCCACGCTTATCTCTCAAATGGGTACCTAAATCTACTTTCAAATTTCAATTCTGAGAAAGTAAAAAAAGTGTATTTTCAACCTTGAATGAGGGCCAAAATAACTCCAAATTTCATTAAAACAGGTGTCCACGCTTATCTCTCAAATGGTTATCTAAATCTACTTTAAATTTTGAATTTTGAGAAATTGGAAAAAACACATCGTTTTAGGCCTTGGCTTGACCAAGTTTGACCGAGATCCAAAATGGATCGCAATCCCCAAAACATCTACTTGTAGGCTTATCTCTCAAATGGGTATCTAAATACACTTTCTAATTTCAATTCCGACAAAGTCGACGAAAGTGCATATTTTCAACCTTGGTTTGACTAACCTTGAACGAGGGCCAAAATAGCTCCAAATCTCATATTTAGTTGTGCATGCTCATTTCTCAAATGGGTACCTAAATACGATTTCTAATTTCAATTCCGAGAAAGTCGACAAAAGTGCATATTTTCAACCTTGGTTTGACCAACCCTGAACGAGGACCAAAATAGCTCCTAATATCATAAAAATATGTGTCCATGCGTTTCTCTCAAATGGGTATCTAAATCTACTTTAAAATTTGAATTTTGAGAGATTGGAAAAAAGTAAAGTTTTCAACATTGGCTTTACCAAGTTTGACTGAGGTCCAAAATGGCCCACAATCCCCCAAAAAACTACATTTAGGGTTATCTCTCAAATGGGTACCTAAATCCACTTTCAAATTTCAATTCCGAGAAAGTTGACGAATGTTCCTGTCTACAACGTTTTAGGCCTTGAATTGACCAAGTTTGACTGAGGTTCAAAATGGCTCGCAATCCCCTAAAAAACAACTTGTAGGCTTATCTTTGAAATGCGTACCGAAATTCACTTTAACATTTCAAATACAAGAAAGCCGACAAAAGTGCATCTTTTAAACCTTGGTTTGACAACCCTTGAACGAGGGCCAAAATAGCTCCAAATCTCATAAAAATAGGTGTCCATGCTTATCTCTCAAATGGGTATCTAAATCTACTTTAAAATTTGAATTTTGAGAAATTGGAAAAAGTGCAACGTTTTAGGCCTTGGCTTAACCAAGTTTGACCGACGTCCAAAATGGCTCATAATCCCCACCTAAAACTACATGTAGGATTATCTTTCAAATGGGTACCTAAATTCGGTTGCAAATTTCAATTCCGAGAAAGTAGACAAAAGTGCATCTTTTCTAGCCTTGGTTTGAACAACCTTGAATGAGGGAAAAAATAGCTCCAAATATCATAAAAATAGATGCCCATTCTTATCTCTCAAATGGGTATCTAAATCTACTTTAAATTTTGAATTTTGAGAAATTGGAAAAAATACAACGTTTTCAACATTGGCATGAGCAAGTTTGACTGAGGTCCAAAATGGCTCGCAATCCCAAAAAAAACTACATTTAGGCTTATCTCTCAAATGGGTACCTAAATCTACTTTCAAATTTCAATTCCAAGAAAGTCGACAAAAGTGCATCTTTTCAACCTTGGTTTGACCAACCTTGAATGAGGGAAAAATATCTCGAAATCTCAAAAAAAATAGTTGTCCATGCTTATGAGATAAAATTGGTATCTAAATCTACTTTGAAATTTCAATTTTGAGAAATAGGAAAAATGCAACGTTTTTGGCCTTGGTTTGAGCAAGTTTGACTGAGGTCCAAAATATCTTGCAATCCCCAAAAAATCTACATGTAGGCTTGCCTCTCAAATGAAAACCTAAATATAGTTTCAAATTTCAATTTTGAGAAAGTCGACAAAAGTGCATATTTTCAACGTTTTACGCCTTGGTTTGACCGTGATCCAAATTGTCTCCCAATCCCTAGAAAAACTACATGTAGGCTTATCTCTCAAATGGGTGCCTAAATACAGTTTCAAATTTCAATTTTGAGAAAGTCGACAAAAGTGCATATTTGCAATGTTTTAGGCCTTGAATTGACCAAGTTTGACCGAGGTCCAAAATGGCTTGCAATTTCTGAAAAATCTACTTGCATTCTTATCTCTCAAACGGGTATCTAAATCTACTTTAAAATTTTAATTTTGAGAAATTGGAAAAATGCAACGTTTTAGGCCTTTGTTTGATCAAGTTTGATCGAGGTCCAAAATGGCTTGCAATCCCCAAACAATACACATGTAGGTTTATCTCTCAAATGGGTATCTAAATGTACTTTAAAATTTGAATTTTGAGAAATTGAAAAAATGCAACGTTTTAGGCCTTGAATTGACCACGTTTGACCGAGGTCAAAAATGGCTCGCAATCCCCAAAAAATCTATATGTATGCTTATCTCTCAAATGGGTATCTAAATGCAGTTTCAAATATTAATTCTGAGAAAGTCAAGAAAAGTGCATATTTTCAACCTTGGTTTTACCAACTTTGAATGAGGGTCGACATAGCTCCAAATCTCATAAAAATAGGTGGCCATGCTTATCTCTCAAATGGGTATCTAAATCTACTTTGAAATTTCAATTTTGAGAAATTGGAAAAATGCAATATTTTAGGTGTAGGCTTGACGAAGTTTGACCGTGTCCAAAATGGCTTGGAATCCCCAAAATATCTACATGTAGTCTTATCTCTCAAATGGGTACCTAAATCCACTTTCAAATTTCAATTCCGAGAAAGTTGACAAAAGTGAATATTTTCAACTTTGGTTCGATGAACCTTGAATGAGGGCCAAAATAGCTCCAAAACTCATAAAAATAAGTGCCAGGCTTATCTCTCAAATGGGTATCTAAATCTTCTTTAAAATTTGAATTTTGAGAAATATGTAAAATTGCAAAGTTTTAGGCCTTGGATTGACCAAGTTTGACCGAGGTCCAAAATGGTTCTCAATTCCCAAAAAATCTACATGTAGGCTTATCTCTCAAATAGACATCTAAATCTTTTTTAAATTTTGAATTTTGAGAAATATGTAAAAATGAAAAGTTTTAGGCCTTAGCTTGACCAAGTTTGACCGAGGTCCAAAATGGTTCTCAATTCCCAAAAAATCTACATGTAGGCTTATCTCTCAAATGGGTATCTAAATCTACCTTAAAATTTGAATTTTGAAGAATTGGAAAAATGCAACGTTTTAGGCCTTGGATTGACCAAGTTTGATCGAGGTCTGAAATGACTCTCAATCCCCAAAAAATCTACATGTAGGCCTATCTCTCAAATGGGTTCCTAAATCCACTTTCAGATTTCAATTATGAGAAAGTCGACAAAAGTGCATATTTGCAACGTTTTAGGCCTTGAATTTACCAATTTTGACCGAGGTCCAAAATGGCTCGTAATCCCCAAAAAAATTACATGTAGGCTTATCTCTCAAATAGGTACCGAACTATAGTTTCAAATTTCAATTCTTGGAAAGTTGACAAAAGTGCATATTTTTAACCTTGATTTGACCAACCTTGAATGAGGGCAAAATAGCTCCAAATCTCATAAAAATAGGTGTCCATCTTATCTCTCAAAGTGGTAACTAAATATGTTTCAAATTTCAATTCCGAGAAAGTCTACAAAGGTGCATATTTTCAACCTTGGTTAGACGAACCTTGAACAAGAACCAAAATAGTTCCAAATTTCATAAAAATAAGTGTCCAGAATTATTTCTCAAATGGGTACGTAAATCCACTTTTAAGTTTCAATTTCAAGAAAGTCAACAAAAGTGCATATTTTCAAGGTTTTATGCCTTGGCTTGACCAAGTTTGACCGAGGTCCAAAATGGTTCGCAATCCCCCAAAACCCTACATGTATGCTTATTTCTCAAATGGGTACATAAATACAGTTTCAAATTCAATTCCAAGAAAGTCGAAAAAGTGCATATTCAATCTTGGTTTGACCATACTTGAACGAGGACCTAAATAACTCCAAATATCATACAAATATGTGTTCATACTTATTTGTCAAATGGGTATCAAAATCTACTTTAAAATATGATTTTTGAGAAATTGGAAAAAATGCAACGTTTTAGGCTTTGGTTTGACCAAGTTTGACAAATGTCCAAAATGGCTCGCAATCCCCAAAAAACCTACATGTAGGCTTATCTCTCAAATGGGTACCTAAATAAAGTTTCAAATCTCCGAGAAAGTCGACAAAAGTGCATCTTTTCAACCTTGGTTTGATCAACCTTGAACGAGGGACACAATATCTCACAATCCTAAAAGGAACTACTTGTAGGTTTATTTCTAAAATGGGTACCTAAATCTACTTTCAAATTTCAATTCCGAGAAATTCAATAAAAGTGCATATTTTCAAACTTAGTTTTAACAACCTTGGACGAGGGCCAATAGCTCCAAATCTCATAAAAATAGGTGTCCATCCTTATCTCTCAAATATCTAAATCTACTTTAAAATTTGAATTTTGAGAAATTGGAAAAATGCAACGTTTTGGGCCTTGGCTTGACCAAGTTTGATTGATGTCCAAAATGGATCACAATCCCTAAAAAACCTACATGTAGACTTATCTCTCCAATGGGTACCAAAATAAAGTTTCAAATTTCAATTCAAGAAACTCGACAAAAGTGCATATTTTCAACCTTGGTTTGACCAACCTTGAATGAGAACCATAATAACTCCAAATATCATAAAAATAGGTGTCGATGCTTATCTCTCAAATGGGTACCTAAACCCACTTTAAAATTTGAATTTCAAGAAAGTCGAGAAAAGTGCATCTTTTGAACCTTGGTTTGACCAACCTTGAATGAGGGCCAAAATAGCTTCAAATCTCATAAAAATAGGTGTCTATGCTTATCTCTCAAATGGGTATCTAAATCTACTTTAAAATTGAGTTTTGAGAAATTGGGAAAAAAATAATGTTCTAGTCCTTGTCTTGACCAAGTTTGACCGAGGTCGAAAATGGTTCGCAATCTCGAAAATAGCTACTTGCTTTCTTATCTCTCAAATGGGTATCTAAATCCAGTTTCAAATTTGAATTGCAAGAAGGTCGACAAAAATTCATATTTTTAAACTTGGTTTGACAAAACTTGAATGAGGGCCAAAATAGCTCCAAATCTCATAAAAATAGTGTCCATGCTTATCTCTCAAATGGGTATCTAAATCTACTTTAAAATTTGAATTTTGAGAAATTGGAAAAAATGCAACGTTTTAGGTCTTGAATTGACCAAGTTTGACTGATGTCCAAAATGGCTCGCAATCCCCAAAATATATACATCTAGCCTTATCTCTCAAATGGGTATCTAAATACAGTTACAAATTTCAATTTCGAGAAAGTCGACAAAAGTGCATATTTTCAACCTTGGTTTGACCAACCTTAAACGCGGGCCAACATCGCTCCAAATCTCATAAAAATAGGTAGCCATGCTTATCTCTCAAATGGGTATCTAAATCTACTTTAAAATTTCAATTTTGAGAAATTAGAAAAAATGCAACATTTTATGCCTAGGCTTGACCAAATTTGACCAAGTCCAAAATGGCTCGCAATCCTCAAAAAATATACATGTAGGCTTATCTCTCAAATGGGTACCTAACTACAATTTCAAATTTCAATTCCGAGAAAATCGACAAAAGTGCATCTTTTCAACCTTCATTTGATCAACCTTGAACGAGGTTCAAAATAACTCCAAATCTCATATTTAGGTGTCCGTGATTATCTCTGAAATGAAAATCTAAATCTACTTTAAAATTTGAATTTTGAGAAATTGGAAAAAATGCAATGTTTTAGGACTTGGTTCGACCAAGTTTGACTGATGTCCAAACTGGCTCGCAATACCTAAAAAATCTATATGTAGGATTATCTTTCAAATGGGTACCTAAATATAGTTTCAAATTTAGATTCTGAGAATGTCGACAAAAGTGCATATTTGCAACATTTTAGGCATTGAATTGACCAACTTTGACCGAGGTCCAAAATGACTCGCAATCCCCAAAAAACTACATGTAGGCTTATCTCTCAAATGGGTACTTAAATTTACTTTCAAATTTCAAAGACGAGAAAGTAAAAAAAAGTGCATATTGGCAATGTTTTAGGCCTTGAACTGACCAAATTTGTCCGAGGTCCAAAATGGATCGCAATCCCCAAAAAACCTACATGTAGGATTATCTCTCAAATGGGTACCCAAATCCACCTTCAAATTTCAATTTCAAGAAAGTTGACAAAAGTGCATATTTCCAAGGTTTTAGGCCTTCGCTTGACAAAGTCTGACCGAGGTCCAAAATGGTTCGTAATATCCAAAAACAATACATGTAGGCTTATCTCTCAAATGGGTACCTAAATAGAGTTTTAAATTTCAATTACGACAAAGTAGACAAAAATGAATATTTTCAACCTTGGTTTGATCAACCTTGAACAAGGGCCAAAATAAGTCCAAATATCATAAAAATAGGTGTCCGTGCTTATATCTCAAATGGGCATATGAATCTAATTTAAATTTTGAATATTGTGAACTTAGAAAAATGAAATCTTTTAGGCCTTGGTTTGACCAAGTTTGATCGAGGTCCAAAATGGCTCGCAATCCCCTAAAAATCTACATGTAGGCTTATCTCTCAAATGGGTACCTAAATATAGTTTCAAATTTCAATTCCAAGAAAGTCGGCAAAAGTGCTTCTTTTCAACCTTTGTTTGACCAACCTTGAATGAAGCATAAGATAGCTCCAAATCTCATAAAAATAGGTGTCCATGCTTATCTCTCAAATGGGTATCTAAATCTACTTTAAAATTTGAATTTTGAGAAATTGGTAAAAATGCAATGCTTTAGGCCTTGGTTTAACCAAGTTTGACCAAGGTCCAAAATTGCTCGCAATCCCCAAAAAATCTAGATGTAGGCATATCTATCAAATGGGTACCTAAATGCAGTTTCAAATTTGAATCAAGAGAAAGTTGACAAAAGTGCATCTTTTCAACCTTGGTTTGACCAACCCCGAACGAGGGCCAAATTAAATCCAAATATCATAAAAATAGGTGTCCATGCTTATCTCTCAAATGGGTATCTAAATCTACTTTGAAATTGAATTTTGAGAAATTGGAAAAAATGCAATGTTTTAATCGTTGGCTTGACCAAGTTTGATTGAGGTAAAAAATGGCTCCAAATCTCATAGAAATAGATTTCCATGCTTATATCTCAAATGGGTATCTAAATCAACTTTTAAATTTGAATTTTGAGAAATTGGAAACAGTTTAACATTTTAGGCCTTGGCTTGACCAAGTTTGACCAAAGTCCAAAATGGCACGCAGTCCCAAAAAAATCTACATGTAGGCCTATATCTCAAATGGGTACCTGAATCCACTATCAAATAGGTGTCCATGCTTATCTCTCAATGGGTATCTAAATGTACTTTAAAATTTTCATGTTGAGAAATTTAAAAAAATGCAACGTTTTAGGCCTTGGCTTGACCAAGTTTGATCGAGGTCCAAAATGGCTCGCAATCCCCAAAAAACCTACCTGTAGGCTTATCTCTCAAATGGGTACCTAAATCCACTTTCAAATTTCAATTCCAAAAAAGTCGATTAAAGTGCATATTTTCAACCTTGAACAAGGGCCAAAATAGCTCCAAACCTCATAAAAATAGGTGTCCATGCTTATCTCTTAAATGGGTATCTAAATACAATTTTAAATCTCAATTCTGAGAAAGTCAACAAAAGTGCATATTTTCAACCTTGGTCTGATCAACCTTGAACGAGAACCAAAATAGCTCCAAATCTCATAGAAATAGTTGTCCAGGCTTATCTCTCAAATGAGTACCTAAATCCACTTTCAAATTTCAATTTCGAGAAAGTTGACAAAAGTGCATATTTTCAACGTTTTTTGCCTTGCCTTGACGAATTTTGACCGAGGTCGAAAATGACTCGAAATCCCAAAAAATATACATGTAGGCTTATCTCTCAAACGGGTACCTAAATATAGTTTCAAATTTCAATTCTGAGAAAGTTGACAAAAGTGCATATCTTAAACCTTGGATTGACCAACCTTGAACGAGGTCCTAAATAACCCCAAATCTCATAAAAATAGTTGTCCATGCTTATCTCTGAAATGGGTATCTAAATTGACTTTAAAATTTAAATTTTGGGACATTGGAAAAAATGCAATGTTTTAGGCCTTTGTTAGACCAAGTTTGACCAAGGTACAAAATGGATCGCAATCCCCATAAAACCTACATGTAGGCTTATCTCTTAAATGGGTACCTAAATAGAATTTCAAATTTCAATTTTGATAAAGTCGACAAAAGTACATATTTTCAACCTTGGACGAGGGCCAATAGCTCCTAGTAAAAATAGCTGTCCATGCTTATCTCTCAGATGGGTATCTAAATCTACTTTAAAATTTAAATTTTGAGAAATTGGAAAAAATGCAACGTTTTAGGCCTTGGATTGACCAAGTTTGATAAAGGTCCAAAATGGCTCGCAATCCCCCAAAAACCTACATCTAGGCTTATCTTATAAAAAAGGTGTCCATGCTTATATCTCAAATGGGTACCTAAATCCACTTTAAAATTTGAATTTCAAGAAATTCGGCAAAAGTGCATATTTTCAACCTTGGTTTGACCAACCTTGAACGAGGGCCATAATAGATCCAAATCTCATAACAATAGGTGTCCATTCTTATCTCTCAAATGGGTATCTAAATCTACTTTAAAATTGAATTTTGAGAAATTGGAAAAAATGCAACGTTTTAGGCCTTGACTTGACCAAGTTTGACCGAGGTCCTGAATGGTTCACAATCACAAAAGACCTACTTTCACTCTTATCTCTCAAATGGGTACCTAAATCGAATTTCAAAATTCAATTCCGAGAAAGTCGACAAATGTGCATATTTTCAAACATGGTTTGACCAACCTTGAATGAGGGCCAAAATATCTCTAAATCTGATAAAAAATAGGTGTCCATGCTTATATCTCAAATAAGTACCTAAATCCACTTTAAAATTTCAATTCGGAGAAAGTCGACAAAAGTGCATATTTTAAACCTTGGTTTGACCAACCTTGAACGAGGGAAAAAATAGCTCTAAATCTCCTAAACATAGGTGTTCATGCTTATCTCTCAAATGGGTATCTAAATCTACTTTAAAATTTGAATTTTGAGAAATTGGAAAAAATGCAATGTTTTAGGCTTTGGCTCAACCAAGTTAGACCGAGGTACAAAATGGCTCGTAATCCCCCAAAAATCTACTTGTAGGCTTATCTCTCAAATAGGTACCTATATCCAATTTCAATTTTCAGAAAGTCGACAAAAGTGGATTTTTTCAATCTTGGTTTGACCAACCGTAAACAAGGGCCAAAATAACTCCAAATATCATAAAAATGAGTGTCCATGCTTACCTCTAAAATGGGTATCTAAATCTACTTTAAAATTTCAATTTCGGAAAAGTAGACAAAAGTGCATATTTTCAACCTTGGTTTGGAAACCCTTGAACGAGGTCCAAAATAGCTCCAAATCGCATAAAAATAGGTGTCCATGCTTATCTCTCAAATGGGTACCTAAATCCACTTTCAAAACTCAATTCTGAGGAAGTTGACGAAAGTGCATATTTTCAACCTTGGTTTGACCATCCTTGAATGAGGGCCAAAATAGCTCTAAATCTCATAAAAATAGGTGTCCATGCTTATCTATCAAATGGGTACCAAAATCCATTTTCAAAACTCAATTCCGAGAAAGTTGACAAAAGTGTATATTTTCTACCTTGGTTTGACCAACCTTGAACGAGGGCCGAAAAAGCTCAAAATCTCATAAAAATAGGTGTATATGCTTATCTCTCAAATGGCTATCTAAGTATACTTTAAAATTTCAATTCCAAGAAAGCCGACAAAAGTGCATCTTTTCAACCTTGGTTTGACCAACCTTAAACGAGGGCCAAAATAGCTCCAAATATCATAAAAATAGGTGTCCATGCTTATCTCTCAAATGAGTACCCAAATCCACTTCCAAATTTCAACTCCGAGATAGTTGACAAAAATGTATATTTTCAACCTTGGTTTGACCAACCTTGAACGAGGGCCAAAATAACTCCAAATCTCATAAAATAGATGTCCATGCTTATGTCTCAAATGGGTACCTAAATCCACTTTCAAATTTCAATTTTGAGAAAGTTGACAAAAGTGCATATTTTCAACCTTGGTTTGACCAACCTTGAACGAGGGCAAAAATATCTCCAAATATCATAAAAATATGTGTCCATGTTTATCTCTCAAATGGGTACCTAAATCCACTTTCAAAACTCAATTACGAGAATGTCGACAAAACTGCATCTTTTCAATGTTGGTTTGACCACCCTTGAACGAGGGCCAAAATAACTTCAAATGTCATAAAAATATGTGTCCATGATCATCTCTCAAATGGGTATCTAAATCTACATTAAAATTCTGGTTTTGAGAAAGTCGACAAAAGTGCATATTTTTATTAAACGAGGGCCAAAATAGCTTCAAATATCATAAAAATAGGTGTCCATGCTTATCTATTGAATGGGTACCTAAATCCACTTTCAAAACTCAATTTCGAGAAAGTTGAAAAAAGTGCATGGGTGAAAACATGAAGTTGGGAAAGAATTTTGTGACAATTTGCTTTTTTTTGTTATAATTTCCAGTTTCTCGGTCGAGAAAAAAGTCAACATATTTTTTGGCTGAGAGTTGTAATATTTCTCGGACGAGAAATTAACCATGGTTAAAATTCTCTCGTCTGAGAGTTTTTCCATAGTTAGAAAAGTTTTTAGCCGATAATATTAAACTTTTTTGTCCA
The DNA here is from genome assembly GCA_001517045.1 of Pseudotsuga menziesii. Classification (NCBI taxonomy): domain Eukaryota; kingdom Viridiplantae; phylum Streptophyta; class Pinopsida; order Pinales; family Pinaceae; genus Pseudotsuga; species Pseudotsuga menziesii. The sequence continues at coordinate 104,181 of LPNX010633315.1, forward strand.
AGAGTATAGCCATATTTTTATATTAAACTATTTGAAATGATTCTCAGCCGAGATTTTATATTTATTTTCAACTCTCGACCAAGAAATGTCTAACTATATAAAAGAAAACCCTCTTCCCGCTAAGTCAACCATCATCATCATTTTCGGGATTGGTAAGGGATTTTTGGGCTTGAAAATAGAGTTTTCCTGTTTGGGAACCCATTTCATGTATGTTTTGAGAGACATTAGCTGCAGATAGAGTTTGAGAGTGATCATTAGAGCCGGATGAGGCATAGTTAGGTTGGCCCTGTAACCTTCTGTAACCTTTCCCGAATTTGTGAGGGAAAGGGGTTAAATGCACAGGGGCAGACCTTACCTGGATAACAGGTTCAATTAGGACTGGGAATTGGAGAACTGGAGTTCCACCTCACTCCAAGATGAAGGGAAGGCCATGGTAAGAGGACTGTCAGGTCTGAATTTTATATCCTGATACATGCATGTTTTGATTCTTTCCATTGTACTGGGATAATTGAAAATAATTAAATTTGAGAATGTCTCTCACAATTTAGGATATTCTTTTGCAATTTTAGAATGTGTTTCCTTTTTTTGGCTCCCACTCAATTACCCTGGTCATATCCAACCTTCAAACCATTACTTTCACCATTCCTCTCCTCCAATTCTTTATCTGAAGCTTCTATTGACCTTGAAGTAGTGAAAACCACTGAAATCCTAGTGTTTTTTACTAACTACCTAGTAGATCGAGTGGAAGGAGTTTGTATTTTGTTTACTGAAAGAGATAGTTAACAGATAAAGAGATACCTGGTGAAGAGACCTAATACTTGATAAAATTATTTTGTAGTTAACTTATCTTATTACTGGGAGGAAATATATTGATGAAAGCCTCCGACCCTCCTATACCAATAGGATATAGGGATTTTACTATTGATAGAAAAGCTGCTGGCCCCCCAGGGTTACCCTTAAAAGGATCACTAGGCTCGACTGGCTAAGAGGGCTAACATGGCCAACTGGTTGTGTATGAATTGAGGTAACTAATAAAGTAGATGGTTCCCCAAAGGCTGGGAAGGATAAATGAGTTCTTTATTAACTAGTTCTGTCATTATTGGGGAGGGGGGGGGGTAACATAGAATTTTCCTCGATAATTAAAGGGAGTTGCTGAACAAAACACTCATATAAAGAACCAATTATTCCAACCAATAGGAGTGCTTGAATTACCTTCTGCACATACGATCCATGAGGATCTAAACCCCCAGCAGCTGAAAACAACACCTCTTCTTATAGGAGGATGAACCATTGACTATTTCATCACCATGTTAAGAAATTGTTGTGCATCATAGTTGAATATTCCATGAAATTTCTAGAAAGGAGGAAACAACGAATTCCAGATCCACACCCTCACAAGACTATTGAAATACTTTAGAAGAAAGGCTCACCTCGAAACTTATGAAGACAAAATAATCCACTTGGATTTGAGAAAAAAGAGACTATTGTCCCTATCTACATACTACAAGTTGGTGAAGTCAAAATAAGTTTGGGGTCCATCTCATCCAAACTAAATTCCAATTACTCCTTTTCATATTCCATGCTTATCAATAGTCTACTGAATGTTGAGCGAACTCGAGAAATAATTTTGCATAAAAACCCTATCATAAGAAAAGTTGCAAATCCCGTCCATTTTCAAACTCTATCAACAAGGAACCCTCTTACCATAAGGACCATAAAGATTTAGAAATATTACATGTTTATGGATATCCTGAGAATATAAGGTTTCTCACAACCTTAAATCAAAATACCATAAATTAGAACATGAGGAACTTCATAAAACTTACATAGCTTACAAATGTTGTCCACTATATCTTTACCCACCCATAGAGAAATCCAAATAAATATTGAGTTATGGTTGCATGGTATCCAAGTCTCGTCATAATAATCCATGCGGCTAAATCCTCTTCTTTGCTATCAACTTTCACCATGCTTTCATCCTCACGAGTGTGCATGCATATCCTTCCCTCAATGGCATGCCCACCAGGATTTATATCTCCAAGATCGATCATGGTTGAGGGTGCAAGGGATCACATGTGCAAAGTTATTTCATTGTTTGTATTCCCTTGAAATCCTTCCCAAATACATTGCAGTTGTAAATGTTTGTCATGAGTGCATGTGCTTTAATGTTCCATTCTTCGTTAAGAGTCAATGCATATGGAGCCTTCCCCTAGCCACCTATCCTACTTACTAGTGTCATGAGCAATGGGGGAAGTGTGATCTAAAAGTTCAATGTCATCTGCATCTCGGGATTCATTTGAAAATACTTATTAGACCACTATGTTAATTGAAGCATGTCATGAATGTATCATTTATGATTGCATAGACTACTTGATTCTTTCGACTTTGATCACAAAAAAAACCTTTGTTCTTTTCTTTCCATATTTCCCAAGCCAATAGGTGTAAGTGGAGTTTCTACATTTTGTTGAGAATGTCATTGTCAAATGGATCAAGGGCCCAATTGGTTATGGCTAGGGCATCTTTCCCTTTAACATTATAAGTTATTTCAAAAGAACAACACTTTTGCCCTATAATTTTGAAGAATAGGGACATGTATCTAACAAACGTCCAATGATTTCACCCTCTAGTTTTGTGCTCTTTTTTTCAAAGAAGGAAAATAGATGTCCAAGAAAGCCTCTCTTATCCAAAGTAAGATGTCTTTCTTAATCATAATCCACTAAAAGGTCACCACCTTAAAGACATGAAAGAACTATGTACCTAACACTTTGATACATTTAAAAAAGACTATAATTTGACACTCCATTTTATGTCAAATTTACTACCTACCGTCTACACCATTCTAAATAAACATCACCCTAAAACACCTAAACATATGGCCCTCGATGTTCCAGCATGATAGTGTCATTAATAATATGTACGTATCCCTTAAAACCCTTTGTACTTCGCTTACAAACATTGTAATGATTCTACGTCTATACCCCACGCTGAACACTCTTGTAGGTTGCCCCAACCGGTAAAAATGAAGGACTCTTAGGATACATGGGTCTACATAATCAAATTCTCTTTCCACTGGGCCAAACGAGAACATTATGGGGGAGAATAATCCATGATATTAACCACATTTTATTGTTTCTCCTAGATTCTTCATGATCTCTTTGCTATAACAAAGACCTTGCATTCTTCATGGCCATTTAATATTGTTGTCCCCACTTCCACTTCTGTATAAGCTTTAAGCTAGCTCAACTTCTCAGACCAAGATCAATATATACCACTGGAACTTGCAATGGAGACCACGTGATGTATTATTGTTAATGTTATTATTATTGTGGGGAAGAATTTTGTTAATAAGTTTGCAACATGCACATTATAAAAATACCATAAATTAGAACATGAGGAAATCCATCAACTATTGGTGATTCTCCCACAAAATACAATCAAATCACCTCATGAGATATATTCCCAAGTTGTAAAACTACCACCTCTGGATTCGAAGCCTCCTCGAGACCCCTACTCATGTGATCATCCTTCTCAATTTAACCATATTGAAATGTAATCTTGTTTGTCTACGTAATCAATATAGGTTTGATAGGGTCTACAAAAGATTGATTACCCCCTACTTAAATATCCTTACAAATCTAATTTTGTTTTTGAAATAGAATCTCATAGTCTTCAATTACATGTTTGTAACAATAACATCTAGTACACCTGAAAGGCACTCCCAAATATTTCAATTGCTGCGAAAAAGTATGGACCCCTTTGGTAAATTCATTTCACTAGCTAGTCCATCCCTTCCAAAATACTAGAAAGCGATACTATGCATGTATTTAAGAAGCTCATATTTACATCTAAGAAATAACTAATAAAATTCTTAATCTCCTTGCAAAAAATTGGTGAAAAAAAATCTAAAGACAACTTTTAACATTTCACCCAAACTGAAGTGATATTAGATTACTCTACACAAGAGTAAAAAAATGAAGTCCATGACATGACAACAAGGGGAATTGAATTCCATTTCCAAATACTGGATACTATCTTTTTCAAATCCATGGGATTCTTGAACCAAAAACCCAACCAAGCCTGTGAAAAATTAAAACAAAATTGGAGCATGCCACATTCATGGATCCTATTCCATCTATAATCACTCCCTCAAAGATGTCTTGTCTACCATGCAAGCATGGAATTTTTTTGCTAAATCTTGTGTAGCCATCGTATACACAACATGGATTTCGATATATTTGGCAAGGACTATCATCATAGGAGAAGCCTTATACCTCACACACTTCTTACATTTATTTCCACCCAAGTCCTTTATAGTACCTCCACTTCCCACCTTTAATCTTGATTGATATTCACTTGTATTAAAATCACCACCATTCACTAGATCCTCCACCTAAGCCCTTTTAACCTCACCATTAAT
>LPNX010633315.1:108820-198820 GCA_001517045.1 Pseudotsuga menziesii
AACCACCTAATGGCCTCCATATTGCTGGTCCTAAGACAAAATTATGGCGGTACGTGGTTTGGCTTATAGGCTCTGTTAGTGCTAGAAATTGTTCCTAGACTACCACAAGAACAAGCTAACACAATCTAAAAAAGAAATAGAATAAAATTGGTTTTTTTAGGGTTTTGGTTTAAAAATTCATCAACAAGGAGGTAATAAACATTCACAAGCTAATATAGAACTGAATCATGCACAAGTTAGATAAACTGGGGATCAAACACATCCCAATAAGCCATAAAAATTACACATGAAATACTAATTCCACCCATAGGCTATAAGCATTTACATGAATAAAAATTTTAAACAAGAAATGAAATTGTAGACTGAACAATCAACCATATCAGAAATGAAACAACATGACAGGTAAAAAGGGCTTATCAGTTTATATATAATCAATAACAGTCATCCACTTACATAAGAGTTATAAGTGCCAGCTTGAGAAATCAAAGCTCCAAAAGCCTCTCCTTGAGTGAAAAATCCCCCATCAAAACTGTATGTTTGTCTTCCTTTTATCATTACAAAGGTAAAGTAGTTCCATAAATACCTTCTAGTTCGAAATTTGAAACAGTTAAATCAATTAGTTATAACTCAAAAACTTTAAAGGAAATTAACCCAAAAATAACAAATCAGATTTGGGGAAATTTGGCGAATTTCTGAAAATTTGGGTCTCAAAGACACCTTCATATCTCTCGATTCGGGACACGTGTGCAAAACTTGAGAGAGGTTTTTTTAAAATGAGTTTGTTATGAACAAAAACCTCTCTTGGTTTTTAAAAATTCTCCTTCAATTGATTGGAATACGTGCTAGAAATTTGTGACTAAAACAAGAAATTATTAAATAATTCAAACCCTGAAAATAGGCCACAAAGATGAATTTGAATCTCTCAAAATATAACATCTGTTGCAAAAATGAGAGAGGTTTTTGTGAATGAGTCTATTTTGGACAAAACGCTCTTTTGGTTTTCTAGAATTCATTTCCATCACCTCATAATCTGCTCCTAATGATAATGACAAAAACAGGAAAAACAGAGCTGCTACAGGAATCTCCTCATGAAAATATTTGACAAAGGACTAAAAAATGAGGGTTAGATTATAAAGAAAAACTTGGAATAAAATTTTATTATAAGTTTTTGAAAGCTTAAAGATATACATATTAACTAGTAAGCCCAAAATACAAACCTTAAAACTAAAATAATGAAATATTTCAACCATTAAAAGCATTAAATCCAAGAAAAATTGCTGATTGTAAAAAATTCTCAAAATCAACATAAAATGTAAAATCATTTTAAACCAACGGTTGAAAATTAGGACAAAAAAAACAGATCAACTAAGAAGAAGATCTAGTTATAACATCAGGCTCTTGCTGCGGGATGAAGTCCTCCTTGTGAGGCTTCAAGGACATGTAGTTCTTGTGCCTTATTCATTGGGTGATGAAGTCATTTACCAAATCTTTGCAACTTTCTCAAACTTTGAACACATACCTCTAAAATGATAAAATAATGCTACAAACCAGCATACTAAAAATAATCTACATGCTCGTATAACGAGCTTATTATGTTATTTACTCCTACTTCTAATCGGAGGAAACAACCCAATAAAGTGTAATCATACTTCCAGTGAAGCCAAGAAACCATTTGACTGAGAATCATAATTCCATGCATGCTACTATTTGAGAAGACCCACAAAAGATGTGATAAATGCAATATAGAGTCTGTAGGCAGCTGATACTTATGACTGGAAATATGAAGTATGCCAAAACCTAGAGGATTAGAAACCTTTAAAAAATACAACTCCATCCAAGAAGCCACGCGATCATGAAACTCATGCAAAATTATTCCTTCATGTTGTTAAAAAAGAATGGACTGCAAATGGGTGTCCTCAATTCTCAATACTCCACGAGAGAATGCAATAAGAGAAAAATATATAACATCTTCGACTCTGTTTAGCTCATCCTGTTTTATATCTTCCACTAACCCAAGCTGAATGATTTCTGAAGAGTGCTGCTTAACTAATGAACACTGAAAGAATGGCTGTAGTATTTCTTTATATCCATAAAAAAATGGCATTTTTTCATAATGGTTTTGAGCAGCAAAGTTATCACGACCATGGATATTAGACACATCTAATATTACATTCAAGGTATCTATAGTCTGGCTGCTATCAATTTGAGAGTCAAAGCAATTCATAATTTATTCTTGTTCAGTAAAAAGTTTGGAATATAATTCACCCACAATCGGTTTCTGCTGATCATGAAATTTTCGATTTAAAACTTCAATGTCTTCATTATATTCATCATAAAGTGAAGCATTCTCTTCCTCTCTACTGTTGCTCTTTTTAAACTTTGGCTCAATAATGGAAACCAAGGGCTCTTCAAACTGCTTCTCGACCTTTAAATAAAACCCTTGACCAAAACTTGAACACATAAAATTCTGAAAGTGACCATAAGTCAAGAATGGCAGCTTATTTCTTATATGAATAGTAAGAGGTTGAAGAGAAACAACTTCTTCTTCATAACATGATAATCTCATAGCAGGAGCTAGGAAATTTTTACCATAATCCACTGAAAGTATATTATCTTCTAAAACGTCAGCACAGTGATATGAAGAATCAACACAAGAGTCATTTATATCCTTGTTCATACAAAAATCTGAAAATGATGAAGAAAATTGTCTTAAATCTGAATGATACCTATGTTCTTCTTTCTATTCATAATCTTGTATATCTTCAACATTAGCCTGATCTCGAAGCATTTTTCAAGCTCGGATGTTCTCCTCCACTCCTTTTGCATCGTCAAACAATGGTCTTAAAGATGATGATTTCCTTTCTAACAGGAAAAACACAAGATCTAAATGTTGAGCCATAACATAATATACCATAGCAAGTTTTTTCGAAGGTCTGATCTTTGTAGGCATACTGATATAAAAGCTTTGAAACCTCCAATTAAATTTAGTAATTGGCTCATCATTCTCCCTTTTCAAACTATAAAATTCGGAAAGAAATTGATCATTAGATTTATTCTTACCCCAATACTTCAAAAATACATCATGTAACTCTTCCCACAATCCAATTGAATCAACTTTTAAATTTCGGAACCAAAACCCAACATCTCCAGCAACGGATTTCAAAAATAACCTCACGAAAACATCCTCATGCATGATTTCAAAATTATCAATGAAATTATGAAAAGATCCTAAATGATTCTCTGTTGTAATATGGTCTTTTCCAGTAAAATGGGGAATATATTCAACAATGTAGGAAGGGTAAGGATGTAAGAGAGATGACATCCTAAGAGGTTTAAACATATTCTGTCTGAGTCTAGACTGAAAATCTGCGAGTTGAAAATGAGGCTCAACAAACTGTTCACAAGTTTTGGTAGTGATGGTAGAAGGAAATGGATCAGCTTTATTCTCTACAAGATGACCAGAATAATCAGGTTCAAGAGATATGGGTATATGTATATCATGTTGCACATGTATTTCAAATGAAGGAATAGGATCAACATCAATAAAACAAGAAGAATGAAGAATTTCTTCTTCCAAAGAGGGATATGTACCTGAAGGTTTATGATCATCAGAATATACAAAAAAAAAATTCTTTTGACATGCAATGGGAAAGACAGGAAAGAACTGATGAAAAAGAACAAAACCTCATGGAGGAAAGTAACAAGCTAATACCTAGTCTTTCCATTTGGCTTCTTCATTTTTCTGTCAACAAAATTCTCCTTGCAGTGGAATCTTTAATCGTGGAGTCACCAGGAAGATGATTGCAGTCTATCTCTTTGTCGTTCTCTTGTCTGCCATCAAGAGTCATATCTGTGTCATTGTGGTTCTTCCCGAGGAAAATAATCTTGATTTCCGTCCTCGGCAATGACGCCAAAGATGTTAGTGCTAGAAATTGTTCCTAGACTACCACAAGAACAAGCTAACACAATCTAAAAAAGAAATAGAATAAAATTGGTTTAAAACTTCATCAGTAAGGAGGTAATAAATATTCACAAGCTAATACAGAACTGAATCATGCACAAGTTAGATAAACTGGGGTTCAAACACATCCCAATAAGCCATAAACATTACACATGAAATACTAATTCCACCCACAGGCTACAAGAATTTACATGAATAAGACTTTTAAACAAGAAATGAAATTGTAGATTGAGCAATCAACCAGATCAGAAATGAAACAACATGACAGGTAAAAAGGGCTTATCATTTTATATATAATCAATAACAGTCATCCACTTACATAAGAGTTATAATTGTTAGCTTGAGAAATCAAAGCTTCAAAATCATCTCCTTGAGTGAAAAATCCCCCATCAAAACTATATGTTTGTCTTCCTTTTATCATTACAAAGGTAAAGTAGTTCCATAACTACCTTATAGGCTGAAATTTGAAATAGTTACATCAATTAATTACATGATAACTCAACATCTTTAAAGACAATTAACCCAAAAATATCAAATCGGATTTGGGGAAATTTGGTGAATTTCTGAAAATTTGGGTCTCAAAGATGCCTTCATATCTCTCGATACAGGACACCTGTGAAAAAATGAAAGATTTTTTTTAAATGAGTTTGTTATGAACAAAAACCTCTCTTGGTTTTTAAAATTTCTCCTTCAATTGATCGAAATACATGCTGGAAATTTGTGACTAAAACATGAAATTATTAAATAATTCAAACCTTGAAAATAGGCCACAAAGATGAATTAAAATATCTCAAACGATAATAGCTGTTGCAAAACTGAGAGAGGTTTTTGTGAACGAGTCTATTTTGGACAAAAGCCTGTTTTGGTTTTCCAGAATTTGTTTCCATCACCTTGTAATATGCTCCCAATGATAATGACAAAAACATGAAAAACATAGCTGCTACAGGAATCTCCTCATGAAAATATTTGACAAAGGACTAAAAAATGAGGGTTAGATTATGAAGAAAAAATTGGAATAAAATTTTATTATAAGTTTTTGAAAGCTTAAAGATATACATATTAACTAATAATCCCAAAAGACAAACCTTAAAACTAAAATAATAAAATAATTCAATCATTAAAAGCATTAAATCTAACAAAAATTACTGATTGTCAAAAATTCTCAAAATCAACATAAAATGTAAAATCATTTTAAACCAATGGTTGAAAATTAGGACAAAAATAACAGATAAACTAAAAACAAGATCTAGTTATAATAGGTTCTACACGGGTTTAAAGGAGCTAAAAAATCCTATGAAGTAGAAAACAACATAATTTTATAGGGTTTCCAAATGACCTGATGACGTTGAACAAGAGGAAAGAAGAGCCTCCCAAGCATGTGCTTCTATTGTTGTGGTGTTGAAGCACCCACCACATTTCTCCATATCTCCTATCCTTGATTTGTTTCTACTACAAAACTTTCTCTGGCAATAGAGGGAGACACATTCACTTTAGTTTGGGATGCAAAACAATCCCTGGGGGCTGAATTCTATATCATGATGTTCATTTGGTGAGGTCTACCATTATATGTGTATCTTACAACCCCAGGATACCAAGGATACCAAGGACACTGCTTCACCACAGCATTCCATAAAATAAAAAAATAGCCACATAAACAGTTTATTCATAAGAACTTCCTCATTCTCCACCAATCCCCTATTTATTAATAAGAACTTGCAACATGCATAGTGGTCACATGTTCATAAGATGCACTAGATAAAATGTTAAAAAATTTAGAAGTAGAGGGAGAGGGTAGAGTATAAGGTGAGGAAACCTCCTCTTTTTGGGTATTGGTTGGCTCAAGAACTTCTTGCTCTCCACTTTTTTATGGCTATTTCCTTGGAGATTCCACCATGCCCCTATTTTTCTCAAGTTGTTCCTAGCTCTAGAGTCTTCTTCTGCCTTTCCTTTTCTCAACACATTTTAGTGGATTAAATATGTCACTCGAGGAATCATTGTATTCAACAATTCCTATTCAACCAATTATTTGTTCTTGTTATAGTGGTGCTTCTTCCTCCTCATGAACCATGTATACCAAAATATCTTCTCTTTCCTATATTTGTTGTCCAGTTGTTTAATTTTCCCTACTGGTTGTAAGAACTAAGGTCCCATATTCTAAACCAAGGGGAAAATTGTCTTGTACTTATTGGTTGCTAGATGAGGCACGCCTTGAATTATTGGACCAAATTGTTGAGAGATAAGGGATAGGGGGGGTGAAGGTTGAGAGAATGTCGTTCTTTCTAACTAGGCGTGTTACATATCTGGGAATGCTTTAGCCACAATATTTAAGGGATCATATTTGACCTTTAGAATGGCTCCACCTCCTCATATGTGTCTTTATTAGCCATCCTTCCAATTTTAGGTCTGGATTCATGACCATGGGGTATTGGTTGGTTTCTACCCTTCTCAACCCCCAACAAGAAATTTGGGTCGTATAATGCTCGAAATTTGCATTTGAAGTGCCTAGTAAAAAAATCAAGTATGTCAAGAAATAATCTTATCCTTAGTTAACATTTGTAATACCTCAGAAATGCGCTTGTGAATATGTAAGGCATATGTGAAATTCCATGACAGTGAGGTTTACCAGCAACAACAATTATGTGGGCATGCTAGTCGTAGAAATATTATAATCAGAACGAGAACAAATCACAAGTTATGGTGATGGTACCATCAGTGCTAGACCAAGACATGTGATGCAGTAGGTATTTTCAATTGTTAATCTGAAATATATTTATCTTGTTTGACATGCTTTTAATGTGAGAATTTCTCATCATGCATAGGTGCACAAAGTTAAATTTGGTAAATTTAAATTGTTATGCACAGGTGGTAAATCTAAGCACGACAAACATTTATCTGAGGGGTCTACAGGGGCTGTTGGACAAAGATAGAGGACACGCTTAGTGTCTTATTCTTCAGACACGTCATTTCCAGGTAGAGATTTTGTACATACATTTTGACTAGAATTCTTGTTTGACATGTTTTTTAATATGTAGAAAATTATTATCTGCACAACTTCACAACTTCAAGCTGAAGCAAACTTAGCTATTATGCAGCCACACTCGTTGAGGTCATCGTCAGGTAAATTCAATTGTTATTCAATTCATGCTCAAGTTTATATAAACATAAATATTCTTTTACACATATTTCTAAGATCTTGTTGTGCACAGGTGGTGGCTCTCAGCATGGCAGACGTCTGTCTAAGGGGTCTACTAGGGCCGATGGATAAAGACACAGGAAACACTTAGTGTCTTATTCTTCAGATACACCATTTCCAAGTAGAGATTGTTTACATGCATTTTGACTAGAATTCTTGTTTGACATGTTTTTTAATATGTGGAAAATTCTTATCATGCACAACTTCATAGCTTCAAGGTGAATAAAACTTGGCTACTGTGCAGCCACACTCCCTGAGGTCATCGTAAGGTAAATTAAATTGTTATTCAATTCATGCTCAAGTATATATAAACAAAAATATTCTTTTACACGTCTTTCTAAGATCTTGTTGTGCACAGGTGGTGGCTCTCAGCATGACAGATGTCTGTCTGAGGGGTCTACAGGGCCGATGGACAAAGACATAGGATACCATCGCCAGGTAGAGATTTTTTACATACATTTTGACTAGAATTCTTGTTTGACATGTTTTTTAATATGTGGAAAATTATTATCACGCACAACTTCACAATTTCAGGGAGAAGAAAACTTGGCTACTATGTAGCCACACTCCTTGAGGTCATCGTCAGGTAAATTCAATTGTCATTCAATTCATGCTCAAGTCTATATAAACATAAATCTTATTTTACACATCTTTCTAAGATCTTGTTGTGCACAGGTGGTGGCTCTCAACATGACAGACGTCTATTTGAGGGGTCTACAGGGGCCGGTGGACAAACACATAGGATTCCATCTCCAGGTAGAGATTGTTTACGTACATTTAAAGTAGAATTCTTGTTTGACATGTTTTCTAATATGTGGAAAATTCTTATCATGCACAACTTCACAGCTTCCGGGTGAAGCAAACTTGGCTACTATGCAGCCATACTCCTGAGGTGATAATCAGGTAAATTCAATTGTTATTCAATTCATGCTCAAGTCTATATAAACATAAATCTTATTTTACAAATATTTCTAAGATTTTGTTGTGCATAGGTGGTGGCTCTCAGCATGACAGATGTTTGTCTGAGGGGTCTACAGGGGTTGGTGGACAAACACATAGGATTCCATTGCCAAGTAGAGATTGTTTACATACATTCTTACTATAATTCTTGTTTGGAATGTTTTTTAACATGTGGAAAATTCTTATCATGCACAAATTTACAGCTTCAAGGTGAAGCAATCTTGGCTACTATGCAGCCACACTCCCTGAGGTCATCGTCAGGTAAATTCATTTGTTATTCAATTCATGCTAAAGTCTATAAAACATAAATCTTATTTTACACATCTTTCTAAGATCTTGGTACATGCACAGGTGGTGGCTCTTAGCATGATAGACGTATGTCGGATGGGTCTACAGGGGCTGATGGACAAACACATAGGACAAACTAAGTGTCTTATTCTTCAGATACACCATCGTTAGGTAGAGGTTGTTTACATGCACATTCTGACAAGAATTCTTGTTTGGAATGACTGTTTTATTTGTGAAAAATTACATGATTTTTCTTGTTAACTTACATGTGATTGCCAATTTTTGGTTTTGTACAGGGGATTCTAGACATTCTAACAATAATGATGGGGCAGGAGAGGATGCATCCGGTATTTATAATGAACACATTTTATTTAAATGTGTATAGTTTTATTGGCAAATTATATATNTCAGTATGCTCACAATGAAAGATATGATCCTCTTTATAGACATCCTAGAGTTGTTCCTGAGGAGACTCCTTGGGAAGAAAACATCGATATGATGACTGTGGAAGAGATGAAGGAGCATTCCTCCAGATTGCATGCAGAACTTGATAGTACAAATCTCTCTTTCGGTACTCAATAGTGTCTCTAGATTGTTTTTCACAATATGAATAGTTTGATCGAGACATTGTCTTGGGGTTGGACCATCAACCCATATTTTTCATGACATGATGCGTAGGAGGAAATTGTCAGTGATGGGTCAGCACAAGTTTGAAGAAATAAATAAAGTTGTCACAAAAGATATGGTATTTTCATGTTTTGAATTGTGGCCTAAAGACAAAAAACATCTAAATATCGCAAGATTCAATGATCCACTTATTGTAAGACATACTTATTTGAGGTTCCTGTGTGCATATGGGAAGTTCCCAAATAATGACAAGGTTCCTCAGTATTTTGTTAAGATGCGGATTACAGTGTTCCAGTTTCACATGGACCTCGACTATACAGATACAAGATCCAATTTCTATGGTGCTAGAAAAGGTCATACATATGAATGACCTGATGCACGACGAGATGTTCAGTATAGGCATCCGATGCCTCGGTTAGTACAACCACATCCTATAGTCGTAGATTTTCCATAGGAGTTGGAAATGACATCCCAAATAGCAAGAGGGGTGAAGGAATAGATAAAAGAGCACGTTGGGGCTGCATTGGCAAGGTGGAAATCGGCCTAAATACTATTTCATCTCCATCCAGTATGGATGAAGGCCCATTTGATGATTATTCTGATGATCGCTTGAAAAGTATGAGTCGATTAGAGCTTGAGCAGTATGCAATGTACTGTAGAGTCAATTATAAGCGAGTTGACACTCAACAAAATCAAAACATAGGCATGGTACGTAAGTATGCTATAATATATGAAATTTATTATATGAAATATAATGTTTTTATTCTCCAAATCTAATGTCTATAAATTATATGAAATTTATGCAGTATACCAAATTCATGAATGATGATGATGTTGATGATACAAATTTGCTTGAACTGGAAGAAACAGAGGCTAATGGCACAAATATAGATGTTGAGGAAATTCTAGTTTCACAATTTCCATCGGGGATGCAGGTATGGATATTTATTTTTGATAATATTTAATTATTTTTGGTATATTTTTTCCCCAAACTTGTGTGTGTGTGTGTGTGTATATATTGACTTTCATTTTGAAATTTCATCCCACAGAAAACTAGGAGCCATTGGTATTCCGGTCCGAAGGTTGAGAGATATGCTCTAGTTGTAAATTAATAGTGCTCTAGATTCATTGTATGCAATTTTCATCTCAATATATAAAATAGAAGGAAAAGGTATAGGTTTATTTATTACTTTTCGATTGAGCAGTTAGCAGTTCATTGTTTTCTTGTAGCAGATTTTTTTTAGAAGTAATGAAAAGCAGTCACAGGTTTTCACAGTCAGTTTATTGTGTTTCCATTATGTTTTTCTACAATATGTGGTTATAAATTCTAGCATTAATTACAAGGTGCAGTATCGACTAGCCTTAAATTTTTCATTGTTTAGTTTCTTGTAGAAATTTTCAGTCATGGTGGTTTGACATTCTTCCATATGGTTTGTTGGACTTGCACGCCCATGTGCTTGAGCTTAGTTTCATCCCTTGGTGGACTTCTTGCTCATTATTTTTCAATTTCTCGACCATTTACACATATTAAGGAATCCTACACATGGATCCTGGTTCTTCACACTTGGAATCTTGGGAACACATATTCATGTAGTTAGTTGGTGATTTGTCCTATTCCCACAGTTGCTCGATTATGGGGGTTTCACTCATAGTCTTGTTCACTCATGCGTTAGAATTGGATAATGTTTTGAGCCCACACATGTGGACACTTTGAGCTGGTATGCACTTTTTTATGGCAGTTGGTTGGAAACATAGTTTTGGAGTTTTCATAGAGGTAAAACCCTAGTATTGGGGTGGTTCTCTTTGTGCACAACTAAATTCTTCTACAAAAATTAACATTCATCAAAGCTAAAAATACCTTCACATAGACTATATAAGAGCACCTACACCAGAGCACCAAGATGGGATGCGGGCACAACAACAACGCCATGGAGGAATTATTGGCTCTTTGGGATCTACTATTTTTGCAAAAGAGATTGGAATTCCCTCTCTCCATGTATATGGGGAATCTTATGTAATCATTAATTGGGATTAGATGACAATGCAAATCTCTCTGCCCTTGACCTGGATGGTTTGTGTGACAACATTATGGAGCCGAAGGCCTTCTTTCATAGTTTAGACTTTCATCATGTCTTTAGAGAACACAATAAGAGGGAAACCAGTTTGTCCAAGGAAGTTCTCCCCATGGTTGCAGACCTACTTTCCTTCACTGAATATTATGAGGAAATAGCTATTGGGGAAGATAATCTACAACTCTTCTAGAGAAGAGCTTGTACCTCCTACTCTTCAAACTTTTGATTGCTTTAGTTTCGAGTATGGATGGTCGAGTCTTTTAGCATCATATTGTATGTCTTGAGGTTGACACTGTTTCTCCTCTGAGGTTATTGATATTAGTACACTTTCTCGAGCACTTCCTTGGATATGGTGAGCTGGGAACTTTATGTTTCCTCCTTAGAAATGTATGGATGATCTATCTTGTAAACGTTGGTTGATGTTTTTTCCTCAGAGTTCACAGAATGATCTCTCTTTCTTGCATTGTACTTGGTCATGTGTCTTCAGCCTTTATCTTCCTGGGTCCCAAACCTTTGTTTGCAATTTTCCATAAGCTCTGATATCATCATGTATTGTTGGCTGTAACCTTCTAGGTTTCTAGCTCCACAGGTTTTACCTTCAGTATTCTTCACATTCAGTCCAATCTTACTATGGAATTTTTGCTTCATTCAACTATCGCTTATCTTGGAAAATGACATTAGTTTCCATATTTCATCTATCTCACCTTGTAATTTTGTTCTCTGCTGCAAATAATCTTTATCCTCATTGCTTTTCCATTGCACTCTTGTTTCCCTCACAGGGATATAAACATCCCTATAACCTTATTTACTGTTGTACATCTCTTGAAATATATTTAGAACATAGATTTTCTCTCCCAATGTTCTACAACAATGTTATCACTTTAAAAACTTTCAGATTCAACTGGTTTTGTCTCAACATTATCAGATTTCCTGACACCATCTCTTTGTAACTGCCTTCTTCCATGATAACAGGCCCACACTTGAACCCGGCATATAACTCTAACTATAATGTGTATTCTCGTTCGTCCATCTGTAAGCCTGTCCCAACGATACAATATCACCCATTCAACTTGTTGTCTCATGAATAAATCACATTGTCAATGGTTGACCTTCCACATCAACATTTGAAAATTCCTGCATCGATTTCCCACTATTTTATCCACTTAGGGACGCACAAGAGATGTAGGATATATATATATTTTTAGTCTATAACCCCTTCAACTACTTCTACACAGTAAGACTACTATATCTCGACCATTCTTCTATGCAAAAATTACCATACACAAAACACCTTTCTTGCATCCTTCCACATCAGGTTTGAACTAGTTGTCCTGGCACTTTCACAGAATTCAAAAACATACTTCTTGTCCATCTAGAAACGATCATTATCTTCACATCCCACATCATAAATCTACATGTATCTTCTTCCTCACAATTACCAGGTTACTACTCTTTTTCATTCACCATTTCTATCCTTAGTGAATTCTGCGTGCAAGGCAGTGATACTTTTCCTGCCATTTCTCAAAGCTTAGAGCTTATGCTTTCTGTCCACTCCTTGGACCATTCGATTACTCCATTGCATCTACAAAGACATTGACCATAACTTTTTCCTCTGTCTACGTTTTACCCTAAACACAGCAAAAACTTGTATAAAGATCTCTCAACCTTTCACATAGATATGTACTTTCCCAATGGTTACACCAAGTTACAAAAAAACCTTGAAAGACTTCAACAAAACCTGGAACTCTAGAGGTTCTACCCAAATTCAACCAATAATTGGAATCCTAGAAACCAAGATTCTACCCAGTCATTGAACCCATAATTGGAATCACACAATCATGATTCTACCCAGTCTCTTGCTTGTCGGGTCTTGCATGCATGAGTGTATTCATTCACAGGATACTATCATTCATTAAGATTTTTCAGTCACATCATACAACAAAATTCAAAAGGACACCAACATCCAACATGATGAATCTGCTTTCCATAAAACAATGAAACTGTACATGCATAATCAAAAGGCCCGATCCTATCTGTCTATGGCCTGTTACATATTTCAATGGCCATCTTCTCTGAACCCTCACAATCATTTCTCCCTAATACGTGTGGGCTTACAAATATTAATTCCAAAAACATAGCTTTTCTCATTCTTTAACAAACTCCTAATTTTTTTTGTAACTAATCCCTAGATTTCAGTCATAACTTCTATTTTTAGAAAAAACAAATGTATCCCTAACTTATGACTCACCAAGCTACTAACTACAAACAACAACTACTCTCTCAAGTCATCCCATTTCTTCAGGTATATGCTTACATAATTCATCATTAACTGACAACTAACAACTAAGCATATTCCCTACCTATGCTTGCTAAGAAATAAATACTTTTTACATGAAATTTTACAATGACCCCTCCTTGGGCTGATGTCTAGACCTTTAGGTCTGACCACACATCTAATTATTAGATTGGAAATCTAATTCTCCTGCATCACTCCATATGCAAGAGCCTTCAAATTATCACTTTCCTTTGGTTCACCACACATCTTCCAAAATATGCTTAAGGCATTTAAGTACCTTCTCCACTGCTGCTTCAAAATAGATTCAACACCATCATCTTCAAGCTGCTGGTTGTCCTCTTCTTCTTTTTCTATCACCCCTACATCCTTAATGCCAATGTACACATTTCCCTCTTCAAAATTTATTTGTTTCCTCTAAAATTAAGATTTACTTTCAGAAAGTAATTCATTCTTCAACTCTCCGAATGCAATCTCATCTTCATACATAGGTTCCTTCAACAAATATGAAGTTGAGCTAAATATTTCATCTTTTGGCTATATGAAAATTTGTAATTTTTTTTGGGTTAGCGATCAAATATCTATTAATCCAGGACTTTGAATGCACTTGCTTATATGCAACCTTTTGAGCATTCTGCCTCGCCAATTTAAAATCAAAATCTTTGATTTTAATATGCTATCCATTTGTTTAATGATTTAACTTGTTAAATATTTTATTGTTTGCTATATGAAAATTGAAAATTATTATTTTGGTTGGTGAACTAATTAGTGTTAATCCAGGACTCACATTGTACCAAGCCACATTAAAGATATATTTTTAATATATTTTTGATAGACAATTGCAAAATTTGTGAGGTAAGAGTTCTATCCATAATTTCATGTAGTGGAACTTGTTTTGAAATTGGAGGCAAACATAAATTTTGAGCTATAGATTTTATCTTTGTTCTCATATATTTGCTATTTTTGTTAAAGGGATTTATTCTTTTCAATTTTTTTTATTTGAGCTTTAGTTTCTTACATTTGTGGCATAATCCCCACAAAACGAGGCATAAAAATGGAAAAAAATTCGAGATAAGGTTTTACTTTGACAATTTGTTGCTTGGGCTTACAATAATAAATCATAGGGATTAAATCCCATGGTATGGTTGTAAGAGTTGGTATTGAAGACAAAATTTTCAAACCTTCATGAATTTGTTGGAGATTATGGGCTGAAATTTATTCTTCAAAATTTTTAGGTGACACTTCAACTTTTAATTCCAGTTGTTGTTCTTTTTCTGTTTAGGGTGAAATACTCAAAACATGAATATAGAGATTTTTTATCAGGTCTTTGGTTTATTCATGTGTTATTGATAATGGAAAGTATAATTAAAATTTAAACCTTTAAGAATTGGTTTTAATGTCATGGTTATGTTACATCATTTTACAAGGTTGAGACTTCAATCCTCATTTCTTTGTTGTAAAGCACACCGGCAAATTTTTCACTGGCAGGTAAATCAATCATTCTTTGCAACAAGTGACTGACTTTTCTTTGAATTAAAATTATCCAATTCATTTGCAGTTAAATTTGAAACCATGCCATTGGCTTTTAATCTATCACCTTGCTTCCCCATCTGCAAAACTAGAGCTTGGTTGTTTTTCTTCTTTACATTAGATATACTTCCATTTTCATCGTTTAAAATATTTGACCCATTTGAATCCATCGCCATTTCAGTGGGAACCTTTGTGACAAAATTAGAAGAAATGGATGATTTACCATTATATTTTACCTTACCACCAAGTGCTGTCTTGCTAGAACTAAATTGTTTATTGCTCTTCTTGGCATTGACCGCAGTATGTTTTGATGCAACAACTAACTTTGTCTGTCATCCTCTGCTACTGCATGCATAGAATCATTGTTGTCAATCATGGATTTATTTTTAGACGACTCATCATCTCTCAGTAAACTCTTCTGGAAAAGATTCCATCTTGAACTCTCATCATTTAC
Source organism: Pseudotsuga menziesii (assembly GCA_001517045.1). Lineage (NCBI taxonomy): Eukaryota > Viridiplantae > Streptophyta > Pinopsida > Pinales > Pinaceae > Pseudotsuga > Pseudotsuga menziesii. Next base: position 124,199 of record LPNX010633315.1, read on the forward strand.
ACCTTCATTTTCTGTGCTCATCTCATGTTCCCCATCTTTCTTCTTGTCAAATCCTTTTCTCTTTGACATTCTTCCTATGTGATTTTGTTTTTTCTGATTTATTGCTCATTGTTGATTATATTAGAAAAAACCAGTGATTGAGATGATCAAATTGAACTTTTTTATGTTTTCTTTCTAGTTGTTTTCTCTTTTTAAGATGTTTTTATTCTTTTCAATCGTTACAATAAATTCAAAAATAAGAACCAAGGTGTCTTTAATAAGTTTGTCTTTCCTTTTTCCTAGGACCACTTGTTTTTCTTCTTGAGATTTAAGTTGTTTACTCTTCCTTTTAGTTAAAACATATTTGGTTTCTTGCTTATTGTTTGTTTTCTATTTTAGTTAGGTATCCTTTTTAGAGTTTGATTGTCGTTATATTTGACAAGGAATAAAACTCTTCTCTTTAACCGTCCTTCTGACCAGGACTTCTTTTTCTTCTCCTCTTTGGTACTTGAAAATCTCTACTTCCATGTATGAGGTTAGATGGTATCGTGATGGTTTCATGAAATCCTCTTCAGTACTTGGAAACCTTTACTTCTATGTACTAGTTTGGACAGTATTGTGAAATGCCCCCCACAACCAAGAAGAACAAATGATAAACTAGCACCCAAGAATGTGAGCAAAGGATGAACCCCCATAACTTGACTTCCACCAAGAGTCCCTAATCAGGACTCTAAGGAATTAATTCCTAGTTCGCAACACCAAGACAAAACCCATAAAGACAACATCAAAGAGGCCCTCTGAATATAATACACAGAAAAGTAGCCTCCAAGATGCATTTGAAGGAACTCACTGAATCAAAATAACTATCAAGCTCCCACCCAAACATTTTTCATGAATATTAACCAACAGAAGCAAATATTAATCAAACTTAAACCCATATGTGCAAGGTTATATAGCAATAACCACTGAGTCCAAACAAATTACCATAATTGAGTTAGATTGACTACTCACAAATCTGGAGGTGAGGCATAATCCCATATGTGTCTGTGCTTTTATGATCCATTTCAAGATAACCTAGAGAGTGTTGAGTCTGGAGCATGTGTGAAAATGGGTCTATTCTAAATGCATCGTCCCTCCTTACCTCGTGGAAATTAAATAGGATACGACATGGCCCTCTCACAACTGATTCCACATGCATGAGAAAATTAATGACTTGGGGGATGGCGTTTTGAGTGATGTATCCTCATTTTTTTAATATACCTTCACCCAACCTTGTGGCTAAATTGGCAAGGTTATCTATTTTGATGTTGATAGAACAGAGTCTGTGGTGGAATCAAACCTCTTTGAAGAATTGTATTTATTTTATTTATCTTTATTGATTCGTGCGAGGATACAATCCTTGGGGGTAGTGTTGTAGTGCAAATGTTGAATGACCATTGAAGAGTCCCCAAAGACCATAAGATTCTTTACACTTGACAAGGAAGCAACCTTGATCCCTGGAAGGAGTTCATAGGCCTCTGCTTGATTGTCTGAAGGATTCCCTAGACACCATACATGGTTTCTTTGCCAATTTCCTTTAATATCAATGAGGATCCCCTGTGCAATTGCCACCCCTTCCAGAAGTTCATCGGCATTGGATATTAAAGTAGTTTCTAGTCGAGGAACCTTGTCTCCTTTGAGGATTGTCCAACTTGGCCATCTATTATGGATATTTTTAGGTCATATATTGGTCCTTTAATAATGGTGGATGATGATGCAATTGGTCCCTCCACCACCTCTTCAGGCATCGATACTGACCTATGACAACACCAATCTCTTGTCTCAATTCCCAGATTTGGTCTTCATATTCCTTGAATTCAATAGGTACATGTACCTGGGTCTTAGGTCTTATAGTTTAGGTTTTCCAATTTTTGGGTTTAATCCCTCTTTTTATGTATGAAATGTTTACTTTGTTCACATTGTTTTACCATCTTAGTGTTTAGCAACTTTTCAGTGCCATGTTCTTTTCTATTCCAATACTTTGACCATTCATGGACATTGACATATTTTCTTTATTTCTATATTTCTATAAAACAATAAAATGAAGTTGAAGAGGTAAGGATGCTCTGATCATACTGATCTTGTAGATTGGATCAAATACTTGAACCATGTTCAGCATAATCTCAGTCAAATTTGTTTCTTTATTTTTTCACAACAGACAGTTTTTTTAACAACCAAATTATTGTTAGATTCTTATTTGGTTTGGAAAGTCTATTTCAAGTTATGATATGACATAACATGTATACCATGTGTAAAATTTTAGGCCCTTATGAAGTTGGCATTTGGTATATCTGGGTTGAGTTACTAGATGATTACACTTACAAAACTCCATCTATTGGATTTGTGAACAAAATTTTCCATCCAAATGTTGATGAACTGTGAGATATTATTTATGTTTATCTACATGTAATATGTTTTTAAACTTTTTTGGAACCATGTACAACTACTGATAACTATAAGCAAACTGTAGTGTGCATACAAATTGCTCAAGTTTCTATTTCTGATGTTATGAAAAAGTCAATGTTGGGATGAGTTTTCGTGTTGATATGTTTTACCTTTTTTTCATTTTAGGTCCAACTCTGTATGCTTAGATGTTATCAACCAAACATGGAGTCCAATGTTTTGTAAGGAAATTTCCTGGACCCCAATTAAAATAGTGTTGATGATGATCATCTTTATGCATCTTTTTGGAGGCCTCTATATGCTCATTCCTTGCAATGATTTCCTGGAAATTTGTTGATGCAGACCTTATCAATGTATTCGAATCTTTTCTACCAAAGTTGTTACTTTATCTGAAACTGATCGATCCATTAAATGGAGATGCAACCTCACTTATAATGAGGGATAGGGAACAATATGATAAAAATGTGAAAGGTATGGAATTTTAAATGCTTCTAGGAAACCAAATTTTCTGTTAATGTTTATGATATTTGTAATTTGAAATGTAATTTTTTGTTAATTTTTATGATATATGTAGTTTGTAATTTGTATTTGATATCTGTTAATTTTATACCACATGGAATACATGGCATACAAGGTAGATAAGAACAAGATCAAAGTGGCAGTTTATCTGTAGAGCTAAAAATGGTGGGTATTCCTACATACCAAATTGCTGATTTGAATCAAGTTCCTGATTATGACTCTGCATTGGATTTCAGTGGAACTCCTGTTCAACATCATATTCAGCCTATATATCCAGATTACCGTCCATATGTTCCCTAATATTCCAAACTGATAGGGACAATGCTTTTTCCACATCCCAATAATATCAGGGTAAACTACAGATTATCAAAACTATCTAAGGAGTGGACAACTAGACTTGGTTCTAAACAAAACTCTTCTAGGCCCTCTTCAAGTGGTAATCTGTTGTGACAACTGAAGAAAATATTCAGGAGTGACCATATATGGATATACCTATTCTTGAAGTGTCTTTAGGTGGAAAGAAGAGTTCCTCTAATCCAGTAATCTTACCTTTGTCTGCAAACTTGCTCCCAAATAGTCCTATAAACAACAACTTAATAGAAGGAATTGAACATGGTTCATCTCTTTCACTGTCACTTGCATTTCCTTTGTCCCAGAAAGATCAAACTGCCAAGTCTCTAAAAGAAGATCAGCCAAATCCAACCAACTGTAGTGTAAATACATCAATTTGTCTTTTTGTATGTCATGTAGATTGTTGAGTAGAAAATTCAGTCAAGATAGTGATCTCGTGATTTCTTAGTAATTCTTGTCGATTTTGATCAATGTGCTTGAAAATGTGCAATATGTGAGGTGTAGGTGAGATGCATTACATGCTACCCAATTTTTTCATAAAACGTCTCAAAAACATTACCTTATCCTTTACCCATGAGGACACAGGTTTACAATGGAACTTCATTTGGAGAGTTTATTCAGTGACCATCTCTTTCTTCCAAATCCTTTATTGCTTATGATTATGTTTCTTTGTTATCATGAAACAATGAACTTGTATGTATGAATTTATATAAAATTAGAGGAAAGAGTACATATATTTATCATATCGACTGCATGGTCCAATAATTAATGAATTTTTTGCTTGAATATTTAATGGGAAGCATAGAGTTTCAAATCATTTTTAACCTCACATATAAAGCTGTTGCATTGACCCATAGTATTGCATATTAATATGTGAAGATGAATTGGTTTCTAGTTTTTTCCTCCCAAGATGGTGATTGAATTTCTGAATATCTATTTTCCTTATTGGGTTCAATTCCTCCCAATAATATCCTCCTACAAGTAGTATGACTAAATGCTTATCCAACTTTGAAGGAAAATCCTAGCTAAGTATATTATTTAGCAATCACTGACTTGAAACACATTTGTGTCATAAGTTTAAATAATCAGGATGGATGTAAAAATGAATATGGCACTCTGAACTAAACATGGATAGCTTATCAGTAAAGACGAAAATATTTTTAAAATTGTAAACACAGTGAGAACCAAAATCATAACAACAACTGCTAAAGGCAGATTTGTTACCATTCATTATAGATGAACTTCTAATTCTAAAATATATATGGTTTTCATACATAGATACTTGATTTTGGAAATTGGATTTATTCTTCGTAATACGACAGTAGTAAGAAATGGTTGTTATCTGGGATCGTACCCTGATATAAAGAACTATTGTCAGAGAAAATATAGAGAGACATCCGAGAGGACTAAATTAACTATTTTTTTCAAGAAACATAATGGGTGTATCTTGTTGTTTCATCTATACAACTATGAGTGAGTGTGGATGTCTTGTGATTTATTTTATTTGACAACACATTGCTGTAAATTTGAAATGAAAACCAATGTGGAATCAAAATTTAATTCACTTAAATAAGTTTTACTTAAAAAAAAATAGTTCCTTCATTTACAGATTCACATTGTATTAAAGTTAGAATGAGAACACCGTTGTAAACTTAGAATGAAAACACCGTTGTAAAGTCTCTATGAGACAATTAATTATTTTAATAATTTTAAGAAAAAAATACTTCTTAATTCATTATACTTAGTCATTCATCAATTTATTATTGCAACAATCTAAATAATAAATGCATCAATTTTAATAATAAATATGATTTATAGTTGGGTATATATATGTGTGTTTGTTAAGTATCCAAAATGTTACCATATCTTAAGGGGTTTTAGACACATTACAACTTCCATCCTCATCTTCCAAATTGGTTGGAGGGTTATGCAATTAAAAAAATATAACCTCAAAGGAAAACTGGAATGATATTGTTCGAGAAACTTAAACATCTTCAATGAATAAACATGCAGTGGGTGAAGATGTTATAATTCCATAACAAAATTTACTCCATGCAAAATTTGTGAATGCAATATGCTTCCCTTGTAGAAATTTCATGGACAAAAAAAATTAATGTTGAACAAATAATTAATTTAAACTGGAGATTTCCTAGTTCTTAACTTTATGAATTTTTATCCCTTGGACTGTTATGAAATATAAACAACAACAACAACATATGAAAATATTTTAATTTTTAACAACACTAATCCACTAAGAAATTCAAGATATAGGATACCAAAGTGTTTGAATAAGTTTCAGTCCTCTAGTCCAATCTTATCATGCATATAACAAATCTGAGAATCACTTTTGACAACTCCAAATATAGCAACAAATCTACTTTTACTTTAATTAAAATATCAAATTGCATAAACACATTCACCTTTTACTTACATTAAATCAACAAGACATGAGTGATGGAAATTACAAAACCATAAACAAATAGATGACCGAAAATCAATTTTGTAATTTGCACCATTTTTTAATTGATCGAAATTTCATTAATATTCAGAGACGCAGTTCATATGCATACTATGAAAGCTCTAGCATTTACATATATGCAATTTTATATTTTAATTAAAGTAAAGCTCTACTTTAATTTAAATATATATTTTAATTTTATATATAAAGTAAAGCTCTACTTTTACTACTACCACGGTTTACATATATTAAAACAGACATTATATATGGACCACTGGGCTCGACCACTCATTTGTCTATCAAATCAGCAATGTGTCCTTCCCTAGGTGTGTGTTTCATGCTCAAAGGCACCTTCCTGCATGGTTTCCAGATTGACAAATGAGTTTATATCATTTCCATGCTTTGCCTTTTCTACAACCCCCCTCTGTCCTAGTAATACTATTGTATGAGGGGACATGGAGAAGGGAAGCTTTGTACTCCCCACCTCCCATGGCGTGGGTTCTCCTATAGGTCATACCGTGGGGGGTGTCTTCCACATCCTCACCACCTTAGAAAAAGTTGGCAACTGGAGTTCACAAACGAGGCGATGAAGACTTTGGACACTCGCCACCCCAGCATGAGCATTCGCTCCCACTGGTTGCTGCTGAACACGGTCATCATGTAATGGGACTTTGGAAGCCGTGATTTCTTCTAGGGTCTTTGGGGAGACATTCCTAGGATAGGAAAACCCAGGCATTGCACAGCCAGAGGTACAACTATCTAGAAACATTCAAAGTGCTTCACATCCAGGCCTCGATGGTTGGCGCTTTCCTGGTGTGAAAAAACAAGGCGATAGATGAGCATGGATTCAAGCTCACCAACCATTAACACCCCGAGACTGACAAAATTCTCAAAGCATATCTCCATTTCAACTCTTTCATAATTCTCAGAATCTCTTAGTAGAATAACACTTCGAGCATTGTCTCTAATTAATGATTCATCTTATGCATCTTAATTGGCCTGGGAAGGTGGTGTTTATATAGGGTGATGAAGATGAATATGGATACAGAGATGACTGGTCATCATAATGGTAGCATGAGTGGACACATGGGTAAGGATTTCCATTTTCTGCTAAGAATCCAATCATGCCGCCTCCTTTGATGCTGCATTGCTGTCCACATGGATCGCTGTGTTTGGATGTGACATTCTTTGCCTTTTCACTTACGCTGACGGTGGTGTTAAGAACGGCTTTGGCTAGCCGCATTCCTTTTCTTCGTGTAGAGTCCAGTTTCTTCGCTTCAAAGATATGAACCTCATGATCTCCCGTTGTTTTCTACACAAGCCACGTGCCAAATATCTAGAGTCAGGAAGGATGGTGAATCAGTGATTCTTTGGACATGATATTCACGTAAGGAGTGTCACAAATGGCATTGAGGGATATAATTATTGGTCAGATCATACGTGAGGACATCCTTTCTATACAAGACCTGACCAGGACACCACCTTTACCAGGTTGAATGGCTCTAGAGTCACCACTAGTGTTGGGTAAAATTATTACTATTTAATTTACCTTAATTTAATTATCGACCGGAGTACGTATACTTCGAGCTGCTACACCATATGTGCGGGCAAAGTAGTTTCAATGCTCATGCTTAAAATAATTTTAGTCTACTCACAGACAAGAAACAAAATGTAGTTTATGGAGCTACTACTTTATCCAATACTCAATGTCAAGAGTTATTAGGTTTGACCTAAGACAAGAGAATCAGCTTGCTAATCCCTATCTTATAGTCTACAATACTGTCAAATCAAATGTAATCTACAGCAACCTTAAGCTACGCTAGTTATCGATTTATTCTTCAAAGCAAGCAACCAAGCGAATAAGTAATTTATTAAAGGAAAACCCTAGTTCCAAACTTGTCTACAAAATGAATATGCTGGATCAACCCTAATGATCTTATACCTGTTTAACATTACATCTAAAACTGCACTCATCAACCTTAAAGAATCTTATGGTGTCCCTTCATAACCCTAAATCATTCACAAACAATTAATAGAATGAAATCTGACTTTCTGCTAATGTCAAATACACTATTCCTATGTGCTATGCTCACAACAATGTATTGAAACTATTCAGAAAATACACACTCACTCTCATTTGCATGCCCTACGAGACTGACATTCAAACCCTAAGAAACAATGCAGTCACCTATTAATGACTATGATTCTTTTCCTCAATTTCATTCAATACCATGAAGTAAAAAAAAGCATGATTCCAATCCCTATATAGCCAATCCAAAATGCTGTCTGGAAAACCTTAGATACTCTACAAACTAAAATCTTTGAACCCTCTGTGGATCCAATGGGTACTGCAAGTTCTTTCACACCTTTAAAAGCAATACAATCCAATCCCTTCAAACACTCCACAATTTTATAAACTCTATAACCCTGAACAGATTCTTAAACAAGGATTGTAACCATCAAATAATCAGTATCAAGCTGGAAGTAAGAATTCAAATCCACTCTGCTAAATTGATTCTACAGGCCAACTGAATACCATCAGACTCATCACACATATGATATCGACTAGTCTTCTGCAAGCATAAATCTCATTCCAAATCACAAGTAAATGAAACCATTAACATACCATTATAAAAACAGTGTCAAAATATGCAATATCACTCTACTTACAGCAGTAAAAGCAACACTTATACACAGATGATTGGGGCTGAAGGCGGGCCCTGCCTTCAACGCCTACAAGTCCGAAATCAAAGCCTTAAGAAGATAAACGCTTGATCGATTAATAAAAACAGAGTTTACACTGTCTTCTCTGTGTGTCTCCGTACTTAGGGTTTCAAAGTTACATTTTATACTTGAAATACAAAATAAAATCGACCTTGGAGCAAGGATCGACCCCATCCTAACAACTCTACACCTATCTCGGCATACATGAACCAAAAGATTGGATTTAAATCCCCTAAAATCCATACACTGCTAAAGATGGAGGGAAACAACTCCTTGAGCAAAGGATGGCCACAAAACAACACCTGGATAATCTTCACATGCATCTGAAGAGCGATTCGAAACCAAGCGAGACATCTCCTCTGTGGACAGAATCCCCCAAATCTCTGGTTCAGTCAACATATATCTTTTTAGCACCGGGACAAGCGTTGGGTCGAATAACCAAAAGACCCCTGCATGAAAAGACTTATCAACTGACCAATTATTAAATAAAAACTAAAGGTTTCATTATATAAATAAAAACAAAGCAAAATAACAAATAAACAATGAAAAATATTAAAAAGTCACATACCAAAGCACCTTGCAATGTTGATTTTCAAAAGGCATAACCAAGCACAAAACATCACTAAATAAAGCTGATTATTACTTGGTTTCATGGAACTTGGAACTAGAAAATACAGTGCTGAACAATCAAAATAGGAAGCCATGATCTCCCCCAGACTGAAGACCTTGCATGTCCCAATGCAAGAAAGTTTCAGACAGACAAAATTTGAAACTCAACATAGATGATCAAGCTTTAGATCAAACTCCAGAAACCGAAGCTGAAGTATTAAACAGGACTTGTACTTGAGGAGGAGATGGAGCTGTTTGTTGTTGTACACTAATCAATTTGTCAAATTGTTTGTCCTTTTTTCTTTAACTGTTTCCTGAGACTGCGATTAGACCCTGTAATGTCATCAACTAAGGTTTGTAAAGAGGCTACCTTAGCCTTCAAAATTGCATTTTCCTGCTTGATAAACCGGTCCAACCTAACATACTCCTGTAATTTCTTTGTCAACTTAAATTTTCTCTGCCGGAAGTAATCAACTCCCTGAGTTGAAGCATTTGACCGGTGAGATTTAGCAAACTTTGGACTAGAGTTTGAAGGTGATGCTGGCAATGAAGGCTCATTGACAGGGCTCGGTATGGAGGAATGATGATGGGAACCATAAGAATCAGAAGTATCATGGGCAAAAGAAGTGTATGAGGACAACTAGACATGTACATGTGCCTTACCTTTTGATTCCCTCTTCTTCTCTTGAACAACCATACTACGGGTAAATCTTTGATTTGATGAAACAAACAAATTTTCATTACCAGACTGACCTTTCTCCCCCCCATACTGAGAGTTTACACGCTACCCTTTAGACCCTCGGGACTTCTTAGTATGGGATGGCCCAGCCTTCTTACAACTCTTGACAGCTGGTTCCTGAGTATGACCGGTGTGATGTTCAGAAACATTTATAGAGGATGCTTTGTCAACAAGATCAGGGATAAGAGGCTCAGTTGAATCATTACCCAGGGATGATTTAAGATGGAAATTGGACAGTTCATATATGAATTGTTCCCATTCCTGATCCTTCTTCTTTAACTCGGCTAAAATGAGTATCTTGATAAGCCCATGATGGTATAGACTATGAGTCGGATTCTCTAGGTTTTTCCTAACTTGCGAGGCCATCTTACCCAAGCTCTTCCAAAAATAAAATGGAAAGTTAAGAAGCTTACCGAACTCAAAATGAGCAAGCAGGCGAAAGTGAGAGGATTTGAAGGTGGAGAATCGACCTTCACACGTAATGAGCTTAGCGATGACAATTAAGGAATTGTGAAATTCATCTCTGACCCAGAGCTTTGAAAATCCTTTTTCACCTTTCATTGCCAAAAATTCAGGTTTGAAGACACAGTCGTATTCTTTTCATGGTAGTCGAAAATTCTTAAACCAACGATCCCCTGTGCGTGGGAGTCCTGTAGCCAACGCAATTGACTCCTCTGTAACTGGAAATTCTAGTGACCCAACTTTAGCTGTATGTCCATCAAAACCTAAGGCAAATTGCAAGGAGACAACATCATCGTGGCCCTGTAAATTGGTCAAGAAAGAATGCCACCTGACGCGAATAAACATCTCTTTGTAGGCTAAAAACTCAGGCGTGGCTAATAACTGCCCATACTCCGAGGGTTCATGCCGGTTAAGCATCATGCAGACTAGGAAAAAGAGGAGACAACGGATTAACAGAGATCATACAGTCAATTCGAAGACAATGAAAAACTTCATCAATCATTCTCTCACCGGCAATGGTGAAAATTGGAAACAGCCCGAAAGAATAATGGCAGAGGGTGGTAATGATAACGGTGGATGTGGTAAAGAAAATCATTATAAGCTGAGGCATGTACTGCCCACGTTGCATTGGATTGTGACCATATGAACATGTTTTGATCAACCCGTAATCTTAAGACATCGTTAACCATGGCGTTGAAGAATCCCAATTGAAATATATCAATGTCATAATTTATATTAAGGATGGCAAGTTAATAATAAAGAAATGAAATATTTCCAAATGTCAATGCCACAAAATGATTTACGAAGAAACGGTGGCGTATTAACCAAATAGATGACAATGTTACTATGGTAAATCCATAATTCATCGAACTTGTATTAAAGGTAAAATCATTTGGTTTATAATAATAACACTTAATTTATAAGACTTATCCCAACATTCATTACTTTTACCACATAACATATCAATTTCTCAATTTTCATTCCGGTACCTCATCCGACACCTGATCCGGCACCTTAGCCTGTCTAAGACACAAAGGTAATTTCAAACTGACAAGGGTAAAAGATGATTACCGGCATAGTAGTGATATAAATACTTTCTCCAAATGTACCACTTGTATGAGTCTAAAAAGGCAAGTAAGACTGATTGAAAATTTGGTTTACCCCAACAATCTCATGGCATAATTACCTCATTTCAAGGTTGCTTCTTCACCTGACCACATAGAAACAGAGCTGAGTCATGAAACCAATCTTTATTAATAGTACAAACACAAAATTAACTACAATTCATAGTCAATCAATCTCACTCCTGCATTCAAAGCTTCAATCATGAGTACAAACTGTTTTCTCTTTATTCATATGGAACATTTTCCACCAGAACATGTGCCTTAAAACACAAAACAAGAGGAGTACTTAAATGAAGCCAATGGTGTACTGGCCATCTTGACTTAGCTTCACACAAGACAGTTTTCCATAGTGAAAAAGAACAACCAATACTGAGGTTCACAGCTATGTTCAGTGAATCAGTAAACGCCAGTACACTCTAAAGGCATAGAACTTTTTCTAACAAGAATCAGGTAACCAAAATTTAGAGCATCTGAAGATGATTATACATTGGCTATTACAAATAGTTTCCTTAAATTTTTATTTAATCCACACATGACCTCTCCCTAACATTTACATAGGTACATTGTTCAGACAGACAAGTATAGATGAGGCTTTAAAAGAGATATCAGAGTCAGAACCCATTGCCAGCGAGCCTGTTCAGTACTCTGGTGGGGTAACTATAACATCTAAGAATCTTCTTCCCCAGGTAGATGCCCCATTGCCAACAGGCCTGTTTAGTACCCTGATGGGTTTGCCTGTTTGTACCATAGGTCGGTACCCACTGCCAGCGGGCCTGTTCAGTATCTCGGCGGGTTAACTTCTTACACCCATTTTCTATCAGAGGCCCTTGTCCCAAATTCATCTTAAAGATAAATTTCATGATTTGCTTATGCATAGATGAGTGGGGGAGCAGCTCTGAAAACCATCTAGGAGTGGGATGGCATCAAAATTGGAAGAGTGTTCTTGTTACATGCCTGTAAAGATTTGTCCAAATGAACAACTAACCTCTATAACTGTATAAAGTGAAAGTCATGAAGTGGTTGGACAAAAAATGTATATATATATATATGTATTTGATATTATGGAAGCCAATAGATAATAACCAACAAACTGCTCAGTCCTGGAGACCTTTTTTTCCATAATGGTGCCTGTCGGGATAATAACTCAATGCCCATAGCTGCTACTACTTAAAAAAAAATTATCCTCATCCAATCCAGTGTGAAACCAAGTCAAATGGCACTAGTAACCCATGAGTTCATAAGTACAAGCCACTTTGGAAGCTTAAATCACTAATGGAGGCGGTGCCAGGTGGATAAGTACTTGTATGAATAAAGAGGACAAGTCTGAGAAAAAAAAAACTAGCAACACACATCTATTTACTTGACACAGGCATTCCAATTACCCAGTGAAACTCATAAATTTAATTCAAATTAACACAGTCCTTGAAAATTCCTTGTAAAAAAAAATCAATGGCTGAAATAGGGATAGTAACATAAAGACTTCCCTTTTGTTTTCAAAAACATCTTGAGCCTCACTGAAGAGAATATCTGCATCCTTCAAAAAGAAACCTATTGATAAAAACTCCTGTACATATATACAAGAAACAATTTCATTGAATGTTACTGTGAGAGAGTAGGGGATGAAGAAGTCATTTCTTCACCTACCAACTCTAGTTCAGATTGCTGACTCATGTTATGAATGAACTCTTGCTTAGAAATGGGTTTATGATATACCTTTAACTGATGTCCATTCACCACAAATGCAGTTTGTTCTTCATCTATTGTCCTTATCTTGACAGAACCATTATCAAAGACAGTCACAATTTCATATGGTCCCATCCATCTAGTGGTAATCTTACCTTTGAAGTGTTTAAACCGTGAGTCAAACAATAGAGCCCAATCACCTTCTTTAAAAATTTATCATGCCATTTAGTCCTCTGATTCTGTATTAAAGCAGTTCGTTGGACAACATCTTTTTTGATTTCATCAAGCTCATTCAATTGCATCAACCTCTGATCCTGGGCTTCATCTAAATTCAGGCTCAATTGTGCAGCAGTACGAAAGGTCTTTACTTGAAATTCTATAGTGAGCAAAACCTGCTTCCCATAAACAAGTTGATATGGGGTATGCTCTGTGGTGTTTCTCCACGTAGTTCTATAAGCCCACAATGCCTCTGGTATCCTGTCTGCCCAGTCCTTGTGATGCATCTGCACAGTCTTGGTTAAAATGGCTTCTAACACTTTATTTGTTGACTCCACCTGACCATTTGCTTGGGGGTGGTAAGGAGAAGATTTATAGTGTTTAATCCCATATTGCTCTGTCAGTGCTTTCATTGATTTAGAGACAAAATGTGCTCCATTGTCAGTTACAATTTCACGAGGAATCCCAAAGCGAGTGAAAATTTGTTCATAAATAAACTCTATGACTGATTTCTCAGTGGCCCTTAATAGAGCTTTTGCCTCTACCCACTTAGTCACATAGTCAGTACAGACTAAAATATATCTCTTCTTTCGTGACATTGGTGAGATTGGTCCAACAAATTCCAATCCCCATTTTTCAAAAGGTTCAACCTGTACCTGGGCTTGTAACGACATTTCATCAGTAGCAGTGGGTCTTCCCATTCGTTGGCAGCTGTCACAGCCCTGTACATATTTTTTAGCATCTTTGAAAAGTGTAGGCCAGTAATACCCTTGATGTAACACCTTGTATGCTGTCCGTTTTTCTGAAAAAAGGCCTCCACAGGGTCCATCATGACAGGCTTGAAGGATATCATACATCTCATCCTCCCTTACACACCTCCTGATAATCAGATCTGTACCATTTCGAAAGAGGTCATTACCTACCCATGAATAATTGGCACTTTGCTGTATGATCCTTCGTTTTTCATAGGATGACAAATGAGCAGGTATTTTCCCTGTGACCAAATAATTGGCTATATCTACAAACCATGGTTTTTTAATAGAAACAACAAATAAATGTTCATTAGGAAAGGTATCATCTACAAGAACATTATCATCAGTATGAGTCAATCTTGAGAGGAAATCTGCAACTAGATTTTCCTTCCCTGGTTTATCAACTATAGTAATGTTAAACTCCTGTGGAAAAATAAGCCATCTAGTAATTCTGCCACTAGTTATAGGTTTATTCATTAGAAATTTAATAGCAGAATGATCAGTATGAACAAATACATCATAGGCAGTAATATAATGCCGAAATTTATTGATGGCATGAACTACTGCTAGAAACTCCTTTTCAGTTACTGTATAGTTGTGTTTTGCTGGTGTTAAATTTTTACTGATAAAATAAATGGCATAATAAGATTGACTTTCTTTCTGTCCGAGTACTCCCCTAAGGGCAGTGTCTGAAGCATCAGTTTGTATATGAAAGGGCAAGGACTAGTTTGGCCCCCGCAGGACTGGTGTTGAAGACAATTATGTTTTTAAAGTATCAAAGGCTGTCTGACAGTGTTGATCCCAACAAAAACCAATGTCTTTGGCTAATAATTTGAACAGTGGAGCTGCTATCTTGGTAAAATTAGCAATAAACCTACGATAGTAACCCGCATGTCCCAGAAAACTTCTGACTTCCTTTTGTATAGTTGGTGGAGATAAACCAGTAATGATTTCAATTTTTGCTAGATCTACCTTAATACCTTCTGATGAAATGTGGTGCCCCAAAACAATGCCCTCAGTTAACATCATCTTACACTTTTCATGACTTAAGGCAAGATTTGTTTCTTGGCACCTAATTAAAAATTTCTCTAGGTTATCTAAGGCTTCTATGAAATCATTACCATACACTGTGAAATCATCCATATATATTTCCACACAATCATGGACTAAATCAGCCAGAATACCTAACACTGCCCTCTGGAAAGTGGCAGGAGCGTTACACAACCCAAATGGTAACACCTTGTAAGCATAAGTTCCCCATGGGCAGGTGAAAGTAGTTTTTTCTTGGTCCTCTAGGGCTATCCTTATCTGGTTATACCCACTATATCCATCTAGAAAAGAAAAATATTGTTTTCCTGACAAGGTGTCCAAAACCTGATCTATGAAAGGAAGAGGGAAGTAGTCTCTGAGAGTTGCTTTGTTTAATTCCCGAAAATCAACACATATTCTCCACTTACCTCCCTTCTTTGGGACAATCACCAACAGAGATACCCATTTACTATCAGAAATGGGATAGATAAAATCTGCGTCCAACAATTTTTGTAATTCATCCTTCACAATGTCTTTAAGCGCAGGGTTCATTCTCCTTTGTGGCTGCCTTACTGGTCTAATATTTTCCTGCGTATAAATATGATGGATGCATGTGTCAGGGTGAATGCCTTTCATGTCTGTATAAATCCAAGAAAATGCCCCTGACTGTTCTTTGAGTAACTTAACTAACTGATTTTGTTGGTCTTGAGACAGATTTGCATTGATAAACAAAGACCTTCCTAGACTAATCTCCATTGGTATGGTTGAGGCTCCAACCTTCTCATCTATGAATAAAACCACTGATGATGAGATGGTTGAAGGGTAGTACTGTTCTTGAAAATCTTCTGTGAAAACATGGTCTAAGTCAGAGAAGGACTGGGGGGACTCAATACTAGTAGTGGCTGAGATAAATTGATCTAGGATATCATCTTCAGTCTGGTGTTCCAGCCCCCTAGTTTGACTGATAGATAGTAAGTGTTGTTCCACGTCCTCATCTCCGTAAGGATTCTCTAACCATAACATGTTTTCCAATACAGGCTATGCTGGGGGATAAATAATAAGGTTCTGTAGAGAAGTGCCATTTGATATAGTTAAAATACCTTCTCTACAACCTATAAAGGCATTGGCAGTGGCTAACCAGGGCCTGCCTAGTATAATAGGATGTTCCCCCATTGGACGTTTGGTTTGGAGTACCAGAAAATCCACTGGATACTCCCAAGAAGCTACTGTAACAGTAATGTCATCTAATGCCCCTATAGGTTTAACTATGGTCCTATCAGCCAACTCCAAAATGGTAGGAGTAGGTTTGAGGATATTATACAACCGAATCCTCTGCATGGTGGTCATAGACATGACATTAATTGCATCCCCCAGGTCAACTAGAGTGTTTCCTATTGGAATCTCATTAATGCAAATGGTCACCACTGGGTTCCCAGGATTTGCAAATTTTGGAGGTAAGGGATAGTCTGAAATATAATTGGACAGCTGGCCTATAACGTGTATTGTGGGTGGATCTTTTTGTTTTCGACCACATTTCTTCAAGCATAATTCCCTTACCATTTTTTAATAAATAGGAACGTCTCTAATGGCATGAAGTAATGGAATCTTAATACAAACATTTTTCAACTCATTTTCCAAATCAAACTGTGGACGAACCACAGGCTTATCTATTAATAACCTCTCTGGATAAGGGGGGTTGTTATTCAATTGTGGATGAGCAGATGATTGGGAATTTTGAGTTCCAAGCACTTGAGTGTTTTTTGAGGCAATCTGCACTTCTTCTTCCTCTGGAATTTTGTTTTCAGTGCTTTCTTCTCCAGACTCTTCTTGAATAATCACTGCTGGAGGAGTTTTATTTAATTTTTTCCCAGACCTTAATTGTATTTCCTGGATAGGAGCTGAATGGATCACATAAGTTGGGTCCATTTGTACTTCAGCATTATGAAGAGGCTGGGATGGTTTGTTGTTAGGGTTTGGGATAGGTTGAGCTGGCAACAACGTGGGTCGAGGTGGGTTTGTATTTTGATACTGTTGTGGAACTGGGGGTATAGGAGGAAGTGCAGGTGGTGTAAATCCAGGTAATAGCTGTTGCATATTTGGGGGCATTGGACAGTAACTAGGAGGGGTGTGTAATGGAGCTATTAGTTGTGTCCCTCCGTAGGGCTGTCCCTATGGTCCCCCATAGGACTGTCCTCGCCAGCCTTGCTGCGATGGTTGGGTCTGAGTAGGATGAGAAGGCCAATTCTGCCACATTTGTGGACTCCATGGCTGCTGAGATTGTTGCATGGGATAGTAATATGCAGGGTTTGGAAAAACAGGTTCTGGGTACATGTTTTGGGGTCTAGGCTGCCAGGGTCTTCTTGATGCATATGATGGATCCATAGGTTCACTATTAAGCTTGTAAAAAGCTTGCAATTCTGGTAAAGAAGGGCAATTGTCAGTAGGGTGTTTATCAGAACAAAGAGCACAGACTGAAATAGTATTCAGAGGGAACTCTTTCAAAGGGTGTCTTTTTCTACACTTAGGGAAAAATATATGTAGTGCTGCTATGTCCTCTTCCTCCTGCTGTTTCTTTGTTTTCAATGCATCAAACTGGGAGCTCAAGGTGCCTAAAATGTCAGTTTTGAAATTTTCTAGCAAGTTCCCCAATTCAATTCTTGTAATCCCACTAGTTCCTGCTGTCCTAGAAATGTGGGAAGGACCTTCCCTTATGCTTTTTCCAGCCTTGGCTCTACTTATGGAATATTTTCTACATAGTTCAGTAATCTCCTCAAAGTATTTATGAGATACATCACCTGATGCCATGAGGTTGAGGATTTCCACATATTCCTCCAGAATCCCTTTCAGAAAAAGAGTTCTGACTGCATCCTCTTGTAAGGTATTATACTTACACTTCTGTAACACAAAGCAGAAGCGTTCTAAAAAGTCCTCAAGACTCTCCTCTTCATGCTGTTGCATTTTAAAGATATCGTTTTGAGAGTCTCTAGGTCCATAGTAGTCTCGATATTTTTTAAGGAAAGCACTCTTCATTTCTTCCCAAGTTCGAATCTTGGATTCCCCCAGACTCATAAACCACCTGAGTGCAGAATCTTTAAGGGTGGCTGGAAATAGTTTTAACTTTGTGCATCCTGTAGATAATTATAACTCTTACACAGGATGTCAAACTCAAATATAAAGGTATCCGGGACTTCCATACTTTTCCCGTAAAAGGTAGCTAATGAAGATGCTTGGATATTCTTCATATTGACATCTCGTGCAAGATCTAAAATGGGGAAGCCAAAAGTTGTTTCAGTTCGTCCTTCATGTTCTCCCTCCCCTTCCATATGGTGTCTGGTTTCCTGATCACTCATAACAAGAGGATTCCTAAACCAATTGACACCTAACCTATCTCTTCTTGGGGATGGAATGAAATCCCAACGCTTTGGCCTAGGCCAAGATTGAATATTGAAAGGTAAATCTGTGGTAGATTCTACTTGAGAGACCACCAAATTCTGAGTATGTCCGAGAAGGGAATTCACTCTTTCTATGTTCACTATGTCAACCAAATTGGAATCTTCCTTTGGAGGTGAAGCTTGTTGGGTCTGTGGAATCTCTACTGAGTGTAACTGTTCACTGAGTATAACCTTAGTTCCTGCTGGTCTGGTCCCTAATTCCACTGAATTTTGAGTGTTGTTGTTTTTTGTTTCATTGCCGGTATTCCTATCCCTAGGGTTAGTGGGGGGGGGGGGGGGTTGTTTCCAAAAAGATCGGAATGAATTTTAATGTATCAGCCCTTACTATCTCTGGGTCTCATCAAAACAATTACTGAAAATGACAAAAATTTTAATCAAATAATTCAAAATACCTATGCTATAGATGGGTTTGAAGGAAACTGTTATAACAGATGCGCAGGTTCTTACCTCTCGTCTTACCGTCCCTTCTCCTCCAATCTACAAATACCAAAAGGAAACAGTCAAGAAAACAATAGAGAACAAAACTGATTAAAAAAATGTCTAAATGTATCTACTGCTGCTATCGCTAGATTTTGTCTAAGAAACAAAACGAAACAATCACACAACTATGCTACAGGTGGGTTTGAAGGAACCTGTTATAGCAGATGCGCAGGTTCTTACCTCTCGTCTTACCGCCCCTTCTCCTCCAATCTGCAACAAATAGTCACACCTAAAAAATGCTATGAAAAATGAGCAAGATACCAGCTTACCTTGGAGCAACTCCCCGACAACGGCGCAAAAATGTTGGGTAAAATTATTACTATTTAATTTACCTTAATTTAATTATCGACTAGAGTACATATACTTCGAGCTGCTACACCATATGTGCGGGCAAAGTAATTTCAATGCTCATGCTTAAAATAATTTTAGTCTACTCACAGACAAGAAAAAAATTTAGTTGATGGAACTACTACTTTATCCAATACTCAATGTCAAGAGTTATTAGGTATGACCTAAGACAAGAGAATTAGCTTGCTAATCCCTATCTTACAGTCTACAATACTGTCAAATCAAATGTAATATACAACAACATTAAGCTACGCTAGTTATTGATTTATTCTTCAAAGCAAGCAACCAAGCGAATAAGTAATTTATTAAAGGAAAACCCTAGTTCCAAACTTGTCTACAAAATGAATATGCTAGATCAACCCTAATGATCTTATACCTGTTTAACATTACATCTAAAACTGCACTCATCAACCTTAAAGAATCTTATAGTGTCCCTTCGTAACCCTAAATCATTCACAAACAGTTAATAGAATGAAATCTGACTTTCTGCTAATGTCAAATACACTATTCCTATGTTCTATGCTCACAACAATGTATTGAAACTATTCGAAAAATACACACTCATTCTCATTTGCATGCCCTACGAGACTGACATTCAAACCCTAAGAAACAATGCTGTCACCTTTTAATGACTATGATTCTTTTCCTCAATTTCATTCAATACCATGAAGTAAACAAAAGCATGATTCCAATCCCTATATAGCCAATCCAAAATGTTGTCTGGAAAACCTTAGATACTCTGCAAACTAAAATCTTTGAACCCTCTATGGATCCAATGGGTACTGCAAGTTCTTTCACACCTTTAAAAGCAATACAATCCAATCCCTTCAAACACTCCACAATTTTATAAACTCTATAACCCTGAACATATTCTTAAACAAGGATTGTAACCATGAAATAATCAGTATCACGCTGGAAGTAAGAATTCAAATCCATTCTGCTAAATTGATTCTACAGGCCAACTGAATACCATTAGACTCATCACACATACGATATCGACTAGTCTTCTGCAAGCATAAATCTCATTCCAAATCACAAGTAAATGAAACCATTAACATACCATCATAAAAACAGTGTCAAAATATGCAATATCACTCTACTTACAACAGTAAAAGCAACACTTATACACAGATGATTGGGGTTGAAGGTGGGCCCTGCCTTCAACGCCTACAAGTCTGAAATCAAAGCCTTAAGAAGATAAACGCTTGATCGATTAATAAAAATAGAGTTTACACTGTCTTATCTGTGTGTCTCCCTACTTAGGGTTTCAAAGTTACATTTTATACTTGAAATACAAAATAAAATCGACCTTGGAGCAAGGATCGACCCCATCCTAACAACTCTACTCCTATCTCGGCATACATGAACCAAAAGATTGGATTTAAATCCCCTGAAATCCATACACTGCTAAAGATGGAGGGAAACAACTCCTTGAGCAAAGGATGGACACAAAACAACACCTGGATAATCTTCACATGCATCTGAAGAGCGATTTGAAACCAAGCGACACATCTCCTCTGTGGACAGAATCCCCCAAATCTCTGGTTCAGTCAACATATATCTTTTGAGCGCCGGGACAAGCGTTGGGTCGAATAACCAAAAGACCCCTGCATGAAAAGACTTATCAACTGACCAATTATTAAATAAAAACTAAAGGTTTCATTATATAAATAAAAACAAATCAAAATAACGAATAAACAATGAAAAATATTAAAAAGTCACATACCAAAGCACCTTGCAATGTTGATATTCAAAAGGCATAACCAAGCACAAAACATCACTAAATAAAGTTGATTATTACTTGGTTTCATGGAACTTGGAACTAGAAAATACAGTGCTGAACAGTCAAAATAGGAGGCCATCAACTAGTGCCAGGGATCAAATTTGAAGGGCAAGTCTCATTTTACTTTGAAGGGCTGTGAGAAATTGAACCCTTCAATGTTGACATTTAAAAATAAATTATTCTTTTCATTTGAAAATTTAAGTGTTCAAAAAATTTCATTATTTATTAAAAACATTGTATAGAAAAAAAATGACAATAAGAAGAAATCCCAAGTGATTCAACATTTACATGGAATTAGTGAGGTAAACCATGTACATATGATTTATCACTTCCAGATTCTTTTTATGGGGATTACTCGAGAGTTAGTATAGAGGAGGAGAGACTAAAATAAAGGTTGATAATGAAGAACATGTAACGGTGATGGAAGATGAGATTGGGAAAAAGGCCCATTTAGAAAGAGATTGATGAACTTGTTTTGTTAATGTGAACATAGCCATAACCATTAGGAGTATTGGTTTTTCTTATTGCATGTTCTTTGGCCTATTTATTTTTTGAAGGGAAATGTTTGTTTCCTATCATCCTAAAGTGATTAGAGTAGTTGAGAACTACTCACAACCTTATCTGAATTCATAATATGAAATTAGGGGTGAAAGTAGGCTCATGGGGTACTAAAGCTTATTTATGTCTAGAATTGTTTTGAGAAGAGCTCCATTATTAGAACTGCTATGTTACAAGGAAAAAAGAGATCAGGCATCAAATCCCTAACATTAATAACAAAAACTAAAAAGATGATCTTTGTCCAGTGCCAACGTATCCACGTAAAAGTAGTGTACTTCTAACATTGTACATCCCTAGGATATTTAAAATTGTTGATCCTTGTTGTGACCACTTGATCATTGCCATAACCAATGGTTTAAATAAACAACATAAAAGTAAAAAAAATAGAAGAATAACTTTTCCATGACATTTTACCTTACCTGTTTTGAAATGGACTTTTCTACATGCTATTAAAAGCATTGTATTATTGTCTTTCCAGCTAAATAAGTTTTTTAGGATCCACATTTCCATTAATGGAAAAAAAGTTACAAATACCATCACAAATCCAATTGATATGTTTTTCCATATGGACACAGTTCATGAGTAACTAGCCATTCAATTTCAAACTCCAACTAATCCCTAAGCATCGTCTTCACCATAATAAACCTAAGTATTAGAAGACTTGAAAATTTATCTTTCAAACTTTAGTCTTGAGTCTACTAACATCTAGATGTCAAATGAGAGGGATTGATAGGGATTCTCATTTCTCTTTTCAAAACTTGGTGCATATAATTATTATTCAAACACATTGAAAAAACTATCCTTCAAACTTCAATGTGGATCTTACTAGTATTTGGATCTCACACAAGAAGTTTGAGAGGGGTTCCACACTTATGTTTTCAAATTTTCATGTTATATTTATGTGAAAAGGTTAGACAAAAAACAAGGACTATTATATACTATAATCTCTTTGTGAACCTTACAGATTAAAAAATGTTATTTTGACAAAAATCATATTTACAATGTCTTCTCTTAAATTCTGGGTTGACAGGTTTGAGGAGTGGTATCTAAGGTAATTGTAGACTCCATTTGATATGTCGACATTATGAACCTTTATCAAGGTTCATCATCAAGACAATTAGTCTATTTGAGTAATGGATAAAGATTTATTAATATATCTTTAACAACACATTTTAAGAGAAAATTAGGAAATTGATAATGTTGACTATATAACTAAGACCAAATCCAAACCCTAAAAATATTAAGCTAGATAATAAGGAAGTCTAAGTTGTGATTAAACAAACACCCTAAATATAGAGGCATGTGCAGATACATCATTATTATTATTCTAGCTAATGAAATTCCATACATATATAAAGCGGTCTCTACTCTCCCGGTCCATGGAGAATATAGTTTATTGAACTTAGATAAGAGACAACTCTGTCAGGTCGGTGAAAAAGTCGGTCTTTAGGTTGTTGATAAAATAAGCCATTGGAATTTGGAAGGACCTTTGAATGGAGGATTGATTCCGCTCGATGGTGTCTATTTTGGTCAATGATGATTATGATGATGAGGGAAAGGATGAGGACGATGATGACGAGGATGAGGATGATAAGGATGGTGATGATGTCTAGGATGAGGATGATGAAGATGATGATCATGGTTATCATGATGATGATTAGGATGAGGATGATTATGATGATGTTGACGATGATGATGAAGATGAAGATGATGATGATGGTGACGGTGATGATGGTGAATATGTTGATGAAGATGTGATGACAAGATCTTTACCTCGGTCTTCACTAAATTGTTCTGAGCTTCGTCAACATTATAATAGAATGGTTATGAGTGATTATTAACTCCTATAAAGAATGCACTTTATGTAACTACCAAACTGATCAGTTTGGATCTTCCTCCTTTAAGACACCGTACTAGGTCCATAAGTCTTGATTCTTCATGTCCATAAATCTAAGAACAGGAGGATTCACAGGGCCCAAAAAGTTGTATTTTTTTTAATTACTTCCTCGGATTATATTGAATTGTCAGATTAGTCCTTGGAATGGGTGTTATGAGAAATCCTTATTTTTTCACTCAACTGGCTGCTCCCCCTATGATGTATACGTCTTCATTCATGATCTCCCCCTAAAATTGCGATGATGATGACGAATATGATGATGATGATGATGATGATGATGATAATGAAAATGATGATGATGATGATGACGACGATGAAGATGATGATCATGATAATGGAGATGCTGATGAATTGGATGACGATGATGTTGATGATGATAAAGATATTGATGATGATGACGACGAATATGATCAAGATGATGATGGTGATAATGAAGACGTTAAGTGATGATGAATATGATGATTATGTCGATGATGATGATAAGGAAGATGACAATGATGAAGAAGATCACGATGACGATGACGACAGCAACGATGATGATGATTATGAAGATAATGATGATGATATCGATGAAGACGATGGTGATGATGATGACAAGGATGATGATGAGTGATGATGATGATCATCGTCGTTGTTGTCATCATCACCATCATCTTCGCCATCTTCATCGTCATCATGATCATGATCATCATGATCATCATCATCATCATCATGTTCGTCCTTGAAGGGACTTGTGTATAGGATCTCACTATAAGCAATGAAGCCAATACAAATTATGAAAAAAGCCTAGTTAAATTAAATTAAATTAAGTTAAACTACACTAAATTAAAAACATAGAGTTGTTTAACTATAATTAATTTAAAATGCAAGAAAATATAAAATTTGCAAATAAAAAAAACCCAAAATAAACTAAACAAAAGAAAAATATGCAAAAAAAAACGTAGAATTCAAAAACACCGCTGCACTAGCTCATTAGCATTCAAAAATGGAGACCCGCTCAAGATCTGCTTCGGCTCCCATTTGGGGGTTTTCGATTTCAAACTTTCATTGAAGGATCTGGAACAAGATATGACGTTTTTTTTACAGGAAGGGTGAGAGAAGGACTTTTCCTATTAGTGCATCATCCACTCCCTTCGCACGTGAGCCCATGCTTCTAGAACCACCTGCCCCACCTCCAGAATGGCAGCAATGTTTAGACCTTCAAGTTTGTTTCCTTCTATGTTATTCTTAATTACCTATTGTGTTTTTATTTTATTCATGGTTTTTTCGTTGTTGTGGATGTGGTGTAGATGAAATGGCTCAAATATCCTTGCAAGCATGAAGCATGAGCTATCCATGTGAACTTGGGAAATTCAATGTGAGACATAAAACCATCAGTTATCGAGGAAAAGGAGGAAGGGAATGAGATATTTTAATGCTACCATGCCTGTTTTTGCTTGTTGTGAGATATTTTGACAATATGCCTAAATGGAATGTGGTGGTTTTGTGGAGCTATATGATTGTAGGGTATGCTTTGAATGGGAAAGATAAAGAGGCTCTCAATATGCGTTGGCAAGCGTTGATGATAGGCCGAATGATTTTACTTTCTCGACGGCGCTTCTGATTTGTGCAAAAANATCAGTTATCGAGGAAAAGGAGGAAGGGAATGAGATATTTTAATGCTACCATGCCTGTGTTTGCTTGTTGTAAGATATTTTGACAATATGCTGGAATGGAATGTGGTGGTTTTCAATATTATTTATTTGATTGTTGATTGGGATATATTTCAATGACGTAGGTTTTGATATCGGCTCCTCCAACGTTGGCGGCATATCAGACGTCATAGGTGTTAGCTGGATGTGCTGCAGTTCAATTAAACCCCGAGCATGATTGTTAGTTTTTCTATGATAATGGCAAATTTTTGGAGTTTGAAGCCTGAATTTTCTATAGAAAACTGTTTTTGTTTGCTCAGAGTCGTTTTGCGGCTACTGAGCGGAGCTTTGTAGCAATTGTGGAATGATAGAGCTTGTATTGAGTTGTACATGCATAATTGCTTTGAGTAATTAGTGAGACATCAACCCCAGCCATAGCATTCTCTATATAAACTAACGAAATCCCTTGCATGCATCAATTCTTACAAATTCTAAGTGTAGGCAAGGGTTGCGATAGAAGAACACAATATTCCCTTTGCGGTTTGCCATTTCTTGTGTCCAAGATGGAAGAATCTTCTACTAGGAGGAAAAGAAGCAACAATGAGGGCTACCTTGGAGTGTTTCCTAAGAAGAAACCCAATCCTGACCCTGAGGATAAAAAATTCATGTTTAGGGTTTTGCTTCTTAATGGTTTGAATTTGACTCTGTAGTTGGAGGATGCCGTTGAAAAGATGTCGGTCACCGAGTTTGTAAGGAATGTTAGGAGAAAATATGAGAAATAAATAATAGAAAAGGGGCCAAGAAAGATCCACTGCGGTCCCCAAGTCTATGTGGAAGATGCAATGGGAGAACGAATAAAGATGGAAACATCATATGCGATGATTCTCACAACAAGCCCATGCTCGTAGCTCTACAGGTTCATCCCTGAACTTCCTCCACTAAAATTTTATATTAAATAGAATTATTTTAATATAATTTATTTGATTGTTGATTGGGATATATTTCAGTGACGTAGGTTTTGATACCGTCTCCTCCAGCGTTGGCAGCGTATCAGACGTCATAGGTGTCAGCTGGATGTGCTGCAATTCAATTAAACCTTGAGCACGGTTGTTAGTTTTTCTTTGATAATGGAAAATTTTTGGAGTTTGAAGCCTGAATGTTCTATATCAAACTACTTTTGTTTGCTCAGAGTGGCTTTGAGGCTAAGCGGAGCTTTGTAGAAATTGTGGAAAGCCAGAGCTTGTCTTGAGTTGTACATGCATAATTGCTTTGAGTAATTAGTGAGACATCGACCCTAGCCATAGCATTCTATGTATAAGATAATGAAATCGTGTTGCATGCATCAATTCTTGGAAATTGTAAGAGTACGCAAGCATTGCGATAGAAGAACACAATATTCCCTCTGCGATTTGTTGTTTCTTGTGTCCAAGATGATAGAATATTCTACTAGGAGGAAAAGAAGCAGCAATGAGGGCTACCTTGGAGTGCTTCCTAAGAAGAAACCCAAGCCTGAACCCGAGGAGAGCAAATTCATGTTCAGGGTTTGCTTCTTAATGGTTTGAATTTGACTCTGCAGTTGGAGGATGCCATTGAAAAGATGTCAGTTGCCGAGTTTGTAAGGACTGTTAGGAGAAAAGCTGAGAAATAAATAATAGAAAAGGGTCCAATAAAGATCCACTGCGGTCCCCAAGTCTACGTGGAAGATGCAATGGGAGAACGAATAAAGATGGAAACATCATATGCGATGATTCTCACAAGCCCATGCTTGTAGCTCTGTAGGTTCATCCGTGAACTTCCTCCCCTAAAATTTTATATTAAATAGAATTATTTTAATATTATTTATTTGATTGTTGATTGGGATATATTTCAGTGACGTAGGTTTTGATATCGGCTCCTCTAGCGTTGGCGACATATCAGATGTCATAGGTGTCAGCTAGATGTGTTGTAATTCAATTAAACCTTGAGCACAGTTGTTAGTTTTTCTTTGATAATGGAAACTTTTTGGAGTTTGAAGCCCGAATGTTCTATAGAAAACTATTTTTGTTTGCTCATAGTGGTTTTGAGGCTACTGAGCGGAGCTTTGTAGCAATTGTGGAATTCCAGAGCTTGTCTTGAGTTGTAAATGCATAATTGCTTTGAGTAATTAGTGAGACATCGACCCCAACCATAACATTCTCTGTATAAACTAACAAAATCCCATTGCATGCATCAATTCTTTCAAATTCTAAGTGTATGCAAGCGTTGCGATAGAAGAACACAATATTCCCTTTGCGGTTTTCCATTTCTTGTGTCCAAGATTGCAAGATCTTCTACCAGGAGGAAAAGAAGTAGCAATGAGGGTTACCTTAGAGTGCTTCCTAAGAAGAAACCCAAGCCTGAATCTGAGGAGAACAAATTCATGTTCAGGGTTTTGCTTCTTAATGGTTTGAATTTGACTCTGCAGTTGGAGGATGCCGTTGAAAAGATGTGGGTCACCGATTTTGTAAGGATTGTTAGGAGAAAAGCTGAGAAATAAATAATAGAAAAGGGGCCAAAAAAGATCCACTATGGTCCCCAAGTCTATGTGGAAGATGCAATGGGAGAACGAATAAATATGGAAACATCATATGCGATGATTCTCACAACAAGCCCATGGTCGTAGCTCTGCAAGTTCATCCCTGAACTTCCTCCCCTAAAATTTTATATTAAATATAATTATTTTAATATTATTTATTTGATTGTTGATTGGGATACATTTTAGTGACGTAGGTTTTGATATCGGCTCCTCGAGCATTAGCGACGTATCAGACGTCATACGTGTCAGCTGGATGTCCTGCAATTCAATTAAACCCTGAGCACAGTTGTTAGTTTTTCTTTGATAATGGCAAATTTTTGGATTTTGAAGCCCAAATTTTCTATAGCAAACTATTTTTTCTTGCTCATAGTAGTTTTGAGGCTACTGAGCAGAGCTTTGTAGCAATTATGGAACGCCAGAGCTTGTCGTGAGTTGTACATGCATAATTACTTTGAGTAATTAGTGAGACATTGACCCCAGCCATATCATTCTCTGTATAAACTAACGAAATCCTGTTGCATGCATCAATTCTTGCAAATTCTAAGTGTAGGCAAGCATTGCGATAAAATAACACAATATTCCCTCTACGGTTTATCGTTTCTTGTGTCCAAGATGGTAGAATCTTCTACCAGGAGGAAAAGAAGCAGCAATGAGGGATACCTTGGAGTGCTTCCTAAGAAGAAACCCAAGTCTGAACCTGAGGAGAACAAATTCATGTTCAGGGTTTTGCTTCTTAATGGTTTGAATTTGAGTCTGCAGTTGGAGGATGCCATTGAAAAAATGTCGGTCACCGAGTTTATAAGGACTGTTAGGAGAAAAGATGAGAAATAAATAATAGAAAAGGGGCCAAGAAAGATCCACTACGGTCCCCAAGTATATGTGGAAGATGCAATGGGAGAACGAATAATGATGGAAACATCATATGCAATGATTCTCACAACAAGCCCATGCTCGTAGCTCTGCAGGTTCATCCCTGAACTTCCTCCCCTAAACCCTTTCTTTAGTTTTTTTTATAAGTAAAAAAAATGTATTAATATGTGCGGTACAAAAGCATTCCATGAGCTCCTCAAAGTGCATTTTGTTAGAACAAATATTTCCATATGTAAATATTATTTACTGGAAAGTTTTTTTTTTTTAGTAACTAGGGGAATCGGCAACTGGAGCCCCATTCCCGCTACCACTATACCCCTAGGTGCCCCACACCCTTCACAAGACATGGGACACGGGTAAACCCGGGTGGGATTTGATCTCGTGATCTCTAATTTACAACAAGTGACTTCATAACAACTGAGCTGCCAATGATCCACACCCATGCGGGCTATTATTTATTGGAAAGTTAACATTTCATAGATAACAAAGATTTATCCAGAGTATTTAGTGACATTTTATTCATATAGTAAGACAACATGACTCTTTCCTCTGTTTTTTGTTTTATATTGTTTGACAGGATGGTGGTATTAACAGTGTCCACACATTTCCAGTAAAAACATATTTATATGTGTATTTAATATATTTATGTCTTAAACTTTAAAATTTGTGGGTTTTTGTTTTTTTTTAATACAATGGTTAAAGAAATCTTGTCGAATACAAACGCAAGTTTCCACATCAGTGAGGCAACGGTATTGTAATATAGCATTTAAATGCGAGTTGATATTCTGGTGGAAAATGTGTGCTAGATAGATTGATTGTTGATTTCCTTCGCAGGACACGTGGAATGTAATTCCAGAACCACACCTCTTGGTGGAATTACCCCAAGAACACACTTTCCAGACAACATTAGCTGATTTAATTGTATGACCATTTTTTATTTCATAGAGTATTTTGATATTTTCCATGCCTAGCAAAATGACCACTTGTGTATAGGTCTAGGAATGGATTATTTATTTAATTTATAAATTTAATTGCCATCCAACATAGTGGTTTTCCATTTATTAGGAAAACTCTTTGTAAGCGGTATGGGCCAATGGACCTGGAGAAAGGCGATTGATAAGGTAAGGGTTCTTGCATTGTCTACATTCTCCCTAGGCATTAATATTTTATGACTTTCTTGTACTTGTCGTATAATATAACTTTGCTATTTTCATTTCTAGCCTCTTCATCATGCTTCCTATCCAATGTTTGTATAGAAACATAAGAATATCATGCTTAATTGTCTTTGTTGTGTTCTTGTTGTACCATTCCTTGCTTTTATCACTCTTATGTTTTCTCTGTGCATTGCCCACCTCTATTTTTTAACCACTTTCCCTTTATCAGAACTGTTTGTTTTCATCTTTTGGCTGCATTTCTTCATCGTTTCTTTAAATTACTATTCAAAATTGTGTTTTATTTTTCATTTTCTACCAAAAGCTTGGAAGTTTTTGTTCCTGTTTATTCTCTACCAAACCAAAATATTGCACGAGAAGCCTTTTTTGGGTGGAAATGGAGGTGATTTTCCTGTCGTCCAGGGAAGAGGAGTCTCGAGTTTTAAAACCTAGTAAGAGCAATTATCCTTTATCCTCCATCTCTGAAGCTACCATTTGTAGTTATATTACAAGTGTATTATGATAGATTTCTTGGTTTGGCATGGGAAGCTTTGTTGGGGTTGAAACATAGGTATATTTCCATTCTATACCATTTGTCTTTTAGTAATAATTTTTAGGAATTGCGGTGACATTTCCACCTCGTGGCTCTTGTTTGACAAATATCTAATGTCTAGCTTAGGATTTTCCTATTGAAGATTTTTGAAGTGGATCTAGTTATTACGGAGCAGATTGGGTTTGAACCATTCAACCCTATCTACTCTTTAATCTATAAATCCTCCATGAGATCCTCAATTGACCCCATCAGCCTAACTTGGATTTGTTAGGCACTGATCACAACTTTTATGCCATTTTAAATCTTAATTCATCTTTCATTTTCTGTTTTATAAGATCTAAAATTTTCCGTCATTTACATGTATTAAACTCATCCCTAAAACATCAAATCACATGGTAGGTTTGCCCCAGTTTGTGGCTCGGAATTACCTTATGGAAATATGCTTTGTGCTGCTGATTAAATCTGGTCTAAAACATAATTAAAAGGTCCATGAGACTGCACATCAATCAGAAGCACTTACTGAAGATCCACAACCGTGGAAAGGAATGTGCCTTTCCATTTTTTATTTTTATTTTTTTAAACCTCCAGGTTTCGTCTCAATATCGACACATTTTTGTCGCGGGTATTACAAAACCGTCAAAAACCTAGGTTGCTTTCCATGAATAACGTCTCTATAGCGACACCGTTTTGTGGAACAATTACCATTCAACTTGCAGATTTCATCGATAGAGATTAGTTTCCACGGTTTTGCATGGAATAAATTTCTATTCAAATTCTAGACCTCATTGATAGAGAGACAAACGTTTGTCGCAACAGATACATGGTTTTGCGTGGAAACAAAATTTTTCCTAGCAATTTTTGTCCATATTTGCGTCGTTATAGGGACGATACTTTTGTCAATAGAGAGACGAAACGTAGAAAATGAATTAAAAAAATCAATTTAAAGGCCGTCGTAGAGAAGACACGTGGTGGCCAGTTTTCGTCTCTATATCGATGGTTTATACAGTTCATCATTATAGAGATGAAACAAGTGCCATGAAACATCGCGGTCGTCATTGTTGCAATTGAGACAACCAAACATAGAAATAGCAACGAAACACCGTCACAAATTTTGGCAATAGAGATTGGTTTTCCATGGTTTTGCATGGAATAAATTTCTGTCCAAATTCTAGATTTTGTCGCTAGAGAGACAAATGGTCGTCGAAATTGATCCATGATTTTGCGTGGAAACTAGATTTTGTCTAGCATTTTTTTGCCATATGTTCGTCGTTATAGGGATGAAATGGTTGTCGATAGAGCAACGAAACTTAGAAAATCAATTCGAAAAAATCAATTTCAAGGGCCCTGTACAGAAGACACGTGGCGACCAAGTTTTGTCTCTATATCGACGATGTATAAATTTTGTCATTATATCCATGAAATAAGGTCCATGAAACGTGGCGACCGTTATTGTCGCAATTGAGACGAAAAAAGGTGGAAAGAGCAACGAAAAACTGTCGCAATTTTGATATTATGTATTAGTGTATCATCTTGAGAGCTCTTGTATGAAAAATCAAATTGACATGTTGACCCAACTCCTGGAGAAGAACAACATCTCTCTTCTTGATTGCTCAAAGAAGAGGGAAGGAGGATCAAATTCAGAAGACAAGGAGAGAGTACATGCCTTGGTTGTTGGCACATGAAGTTCACATAGCTTCATCATTGATTATGGAGCTTCTAGAAATATGGTTTCGAGAAGGGATATTTTTTCCTCTCTTGACATGTCGAAAGGTCCACCAATAGTTTTTGGAGATAACTCTCTGTCTGATAGTATGGGAAAGGGTAGGATTGATCTTGACCATGGTAATTTCAATAATGTGTTGTATGTTCCAGGTCTTGCCTCTAATCTCTTGTCAGTGTATCAGATGAGTCATACTGGGTCTCCAAAGAAAGTCATATTCTCCCCCAATGAAGTTGAAATCACAGATATTTCGAATGGTAAAGTCATAGAAAAATTTGTTGTTGATCACACTTCGAAGGTATACAATTTTTCCCATTTTCTACCCTACTCAAACCCCTCTGCTCTTCTTACTCATGTTAATGAAGCAAGCAAGCTTTGGCATGAAAGATTTGGCAATCTTAACTACAAGTATCTTTATGATTTGAGTGACAAATATATGGTCATAGGGTTACCAAATATCAAGTTTTCTAAGGGAATCTGTCAAGGTTGTATCCTAGGAAAACACCTAGAGCACAAGTATGAGAGAGCTAGTCATGAGAGAACCTCTACACCCCTTGATTTGATCCACAGTGATATTGTTGGTCCATTCCCTCATATGTCCATGAGTCAAGAGAAATATGCACTCACCTTTTTAGATGAATTTTCCAGGTATTGTTGGGTTTACTTCCTAAAGCACAAGCATGAATTTTTTTACCTCTTTAAAGTCTTTAGAGCCTTGGTTGAAAACCAGTCTGGGAGGAAACTCAAGATCCTCATATCTGAAAATGGTGGTGAGTATGTCCGGTCTGATTCAAATCCAGTATTCCAAAGATACAGGTATCCAGATGTATCATTCTATTCCTTACACACCACATCAAAATGGTGTTGCTAAGAGAAAAAACAGATCACTGAAGGAGATGACAACTTGCATGATGGAGGCTAAAACTTTACCACCAAAGTTTTGGGCCAAGGCTATAAATTGTGCATCCTGTATCTAGAATAGGGTGTGTTAGAACAATAATCCATCATTAGTACCTTCGTTACACTAATTATTCAATTTTATTGTTTTTTTAAGCTTTAATACACTATGAGGTGGACTAAGGGTGCTTAGGTGGACAAATGCCAAGTCATAGTGGTCCTTTCACATCCACATGAGAATTCCATCTCAATAAATAGCCATATATGTTCCCTCATCGTTGATGTTGCGCTCCCATTCATTGAGT
Source organism: Pseudotsuga menziesii (assembly GCA_001517045.1). Classification (NCBI taxonomy): domain Eukaryota; kingdom Viridiplantae; phylum Streptophyta; class Pinopsida; order Pinales; family Pinaceae; genus Pseudotsuga; species Pseudotsuga menziesii. The sequence continues at coordinate 157,485 of LPNX010633315.1, forward strand.
GTGGACATGCAAGTTGACTTGGAGCGCTAGAGTGGGATTTTTGCCAAATTTGGCTTGATTTGGTGCATTAAATGTTGCTTTGAGACTCTAAACCACCCATTTTTCCACACCCATACTATCCAAGGTGTAATAATTGGTCCACAACACATCATCTATGACAACTAAGCAATTCGTGGCTGTTTGGGGTGATTTGGGACATGATTGACCCAACTAGGGGGGTTTGATGCCATTTTGGTAGTTTTGACTTGTCTGCTCACAATTGGCTTCCAAAGCCTCACAAAAATATTGTATTGTATTATATACCTGATAATAATATGTTTCATGGTTAGGCAGTCCAAAATTATCTTGTTTCTGTTCACATTGTGTGTGTAATTTTGCTTCTCATTTGATGGTTTTTTCTAATTCTTGCACCAAATTTGATTTGTGAGATTCACTAATGCTCCTAGATTCTCCTGTGATTCGAATTACTCACCTGGTGGTTTGAATTCCTCACATGGTATCATATCCTATTGGATATTTTTGAGTTTCAAACAAATTCATAGAGATTTGAGCTGCATTTTTAGTGGAGTTCCAAATAAAATCGAAATTGGGATTCTGTAAAACATACGGAGAATTTGTTCATCATCAGCATAGGTAGAAATGGAGGCTAAACACATCATGCTAACACCCTTCAATTTTTTTGATTAAAAGAAAGAAATGGTGATTCAGTTGAGAGCCAAAGGGCTTTACAGAGTTACCATGGGCATTAAGGTGGAACCAAATTTTGCTGTTGAGAAATCCAAGTACTTCAACAGATTGGATGAGGAATTTGGATTGCTGTGTCTGAGAATCTCGAGAGAGCTATTGTTCCACATTAACAGTTTGACAACACCCAATGAGGTCTGGGTAAAACTAAAGACTCTATTTGGGAAAACTAATGAGCTACGTGGTCACCAGCTTGAGAATGAGCTTATTAGCTTAAGCCCAGTGCACTATGACACAATCCAAGATTTCTTCACCAAGTTTAAGTCACTTGTGTTGCAGTTGAAGCAATGTGGCATTGAAAATAAAGAAGACCAATTGATATTGTCTATACTTTTAAAGTTGGGGCCAGAGTTCTCAGTCTTTGTGAGTACATTCCACTACGGAAAGTTAACCCTTCGAAACTGGAAAATGCCCAGTCTGGAAAATTTCATGGAGTCACTCACTCAAGAGCAAGACAAATTGGTCCAAATGGGATCCATCAAGACCAAGGATCAAGCTCTAGCAGTGGGAGTTTTAAATTCCTCAAAGGGCAATCCCAAGCCCAAGAATTCAAAGTTACCAGAGAAGAAGAAGAACCCAGAAAAACCCAAATCGAGTGATGCAAGTTGGAATCCTTCCAAGGAGAAGGACACGAAGGGAAAAGAGAAGGCCAAATGCACCTATTTCCACAAGGGATGGCTTCCAAAGAGCTCATGCATGAAACATACCATTGAAACCATGGCGCAGTTGCTGGAGAAGAACAACATTCAAGTCCTTAACAGCACAAGGATGAAGGATGGCAACTCCAGTTCAAGTGAAAGCAAGGAGAAACGTCATGATTTGGTGGTAGGTACTTCTCACTCTTCATATTTTGTTATTTATTCGAGGGATTCTATAAATATGGTAGCCAAGAGAGAGCTCTTCTCCTCCATGAGTTTGAATGCTGGCCCAGTAGTTTGAATGGGGGATGATTTAGAACTCCAAACCAAAGGGACTTGGAGGATTGATTTAGATCATGGCTTCTTCAGTGAAGTATTGTATGTACTAGACCTTGCAGCAAAATTTCCATCAGTCTATTAGATGACCCATACAGGAGTGCCAAAGAGAGTGATATTCACTCTTGACATGGTAGATATTTCTGAAATCTCAAGAGACCAAATTATTGCAGTTGGGTATGCTGATCATCATGAGAGGATGTACAAGTTTTCAAACTTCCTCCCCACTTCCAGTGATCAAGAAATTCACTCACATGCCAATGAAGTTTCCAAACTATGGCATGAGAGGTTTGGTCACATGAATTACAGATACCTTTAGGAACTTTATAGAGATGAGATGGTGGAAGGACTTCCACAAATAAGGTCATCAACTGGAGCATGCATAGGGTGTGTAGTTGGGAAGCATTTTGAGAAAATATATGAGAAGGGGAAGGCAAGGAGAGAAACACAAAAAATTGAGTTGGTGCATTCTGATCTGATTGGTCCACTACCCACTCCTTCATATGGTGGATCTAGGTATGTGCTTACATTCATAGATGACTACTCTCGATTTTGTTGGGTGTATTTTCTGAAATTGAAATATGAGGTGTTTAAGAAACTTAAGATTTGGAAAGCACTTGTAGAAAATTAGAGTGGGAAAAAGATTAAGGTCCTTAGGATTGATAATGGAAAGGAGTGTGTGAATAAGAACCTTCAGAAACTTTGTGAGGAGAGTGGCATCCAAATGCAACACTCAACTCCCTACAAACCACATCAAAATGATGTGGCTGAGAGGAAGAATAGGTCACTCAAGGAGATGGCCACTTGCATGATAGAAGCAAGGGATATAAGTCCCAAGCTATGGGCTGAAGCCATTAGTTGTGTTGCTCACATACAAAATAGATCCTTTCAAAAATCAGTAAAAGGAATGACACCTTACGAGGCATGGTTTGGTCAAAAGCCAAATGTCTCAAATTTCAGAATTGTCGAGACAAAAGCATGGGCTAGAATTCCCTCTGAGAAGAGGAAAGCCTTGCAACCATAAAGAAAGGAGTGCATCATGGTTGGATATGGTGAAGAAACCAAAGGTTACAAGATCTTTGACACCTCCAATTGCAAGAAATTTGTTGAGAGAAGTGTGAAATTTGAAGAAGATCCAATTCCTGATTTCGAGCTTGCACCGGGAGAATGTTCCTCTCTTCAACCATTCGAAGATGTAAGTGATGATGAATGCTCTGTTTTTTCTGATATTTATGATAAAGATATTGCTGAAGATGATATTACTGTATATGACTCACCATCTAGGCCCAAGTGGGCTGAGAAAATTGTACAAGCAGCTGGAGAATTGGCAGGCAATCCCCATGAGCTTAGGAAGCCTAGATCACAAACTAGTAAGGCTTCCTTTGCAAGTGATAGTGCTCTTGATGAGCACTGTTATATGTTGATTAGGTCTGATACTCAGACATATCAGCAAGCTTTTAATGACCCTATATGGAAATCAGCAATGGAAGATGAATTCCAGTCCCTCCAAGAGAACAATACATGGGAATTGATTCCCCTTCCTCCCAAGAGGAAAGTTGTTCAATGCAAATGGGTTTTCAGGACCAAACTTGATGCTGATGGTTTTGATATGAAACACAAGGAAATATTAGTTTCTAAGGGCTATTCTCAGGTCCATGGCGTTGATTACATATAAACCTTTGCACCGGTTGCAAATATGGACTCAATTAGACTAGTTCTAGCACTGGAAACTAGTAAAAATTGGGAAGTTCACCACATGGATGTTAAGAGTGCATTCTTATATGGTGAGATATAGGAAAATATATATGCAACAGCCTGAAGGTTTCCAAGAGGATCATTCATTGGTATGTAGGTTGAAGAAGTCATTGTATGGACTCAAGCAATCCCCCAGGGCTTGGTATGCAAAAATGGATGCTTTCTTGCTTTCAATTGGCTTCACAAGATGCAAATCAGACCCTAATGTGTATTTGCAAGAACATGATGGTATTTTGCAGGTCATTGTTCTTTATTTTGATGATACTCTTCTTACATGTAGCTGCACCAATTTAATTGGCCAAATTATTTCATTTTTGCATAGTGAATTTGCCATGACAGACCTAAGATTGCTAAGGCAATTTTGGGCTTGGAAATTGAGCAAAATGAAAGGGGCATCAAGCTGAGTCAACCACAGTATGATTTAGACCTGATAAATAATTTTAACATGGCTAAGTGTAAGGCATCCAAGCTTCCCTTCCTTTCTGGTATTAAAATGCATGAATTTGGCAATTCTCCATTGGTGGATATTACACTCTACAGGAAACTAGTGGGCAACTTGCTCTACCTCACTCAAACAAGACCTGATTTGTCTTATGCTGTAAGTGTTGTAGCAAGAAATATGCACCAACCACATGAGATCCATTGGAGGGAAGCAAAAATAATTCTCCAGTATGTCCAAGGTACCAATAATTTCGGGGTGCACTACACAGCTAGTTCCTCACTTCAACTAGATGGATTTTCTGATTAAGATTGGGACGGTGATCCAACTGACAGGAAGTCAACTTCATGATTTGTATTCATGTTTGCTGAAGGTCCCATTTTCTGTTCAAGTAAGAAACAACACACCATTTCAATTTCATCAGCAGAGGCCGAGTACAGGGAAGCAATCAATGCTGCTACACAGTGTGTTTGGTTACAGGGAATTCTTCGGGAGTTTGGTGTCACAATTGATTCTCCAGCCAACATTTGGGTGGAAAATCAGAGTGCCATCAAGATATCTACTGATCCAGTATAGAGGAAGAGGACAAAACACATATAGATACACATGCATTACATTCGGGGCTTAGTGCATGACAGAGTGATCTCACTGCAATATTGCCCATCCATCGAGCAAACTACTGATGTTTTTACCAAGAATTTCACTAAGAAGACCTTCACCTACCTGAGATATTTGCTTGGGGTAAGTGAAGGATGGTAATTTGCTGTTATTTTTTGCGGGTCCATCCCCATGTCCATTCTTGAGGGGAGGTTTTATCCCATGAGGTTTTCCTTCTTTTCCTCGGTTCACATGGACAAATAAAATTGTAATTTCTGAATTTTGTATTTGAGGTGACTTAAGCCATTGTTTCCAAGGCCTCCATCATTTTGTGAGCATTAGTTATTTGTTGGATTAAGGGAGGGTGTTAGAACAGTACTCCATCATTAGTACCTTAGTTACACTAATTAGTCAATTTTATTGTTTTTTTAAGCTTTAATACACTATGAGGTGCACTAGGGGTGCGTAGGTGGACAAATTCCAAGTCATAGTGGGCCTTTCACACCCACATGAGCATTCCAACTCAGTCAACAGCCACATATGCACCCTCATCATTGCCGGTGTGCTCCCATTCATTGAATGTGGACATGCAAGTTAACTTGGAGCGCTAGAGTGGGATTTTGGCCAAATTTGTCTTGATTTGGTGCATTAAAAGCTGCATTGAGACTCTAAACCACTTAGTTTTCCACACTCATGTTTTCCAAGGTGTAATAATTGGTCCACAACACATCAGCTATGACAACTTAGTAATTCGTGGCTGTTTGGGACATGGTTAGCCCACATAAGGGGGTTTGATGCCATTTTGGAAATTTTGACTTGTATGCTCACAATTGGCTTCCAAAACCTCACGAAGCTCTTGTATTGTATTATATACCTGATAATAACATGATTCATGGTTGGAAAGTCTGAAATTATCTTTTTTCTGTTCACATTGTGTGTGTAATTTTGCTTCTCATTTGATGGTTTTTGCTAATTCTTGCCCCAAATTTTATTTGTGAGCTTCACCAACACTCCTAGATTCTCCTATGATTAAAATTACTCACCTAGTTGTTCGAATTCCTCATAGGGTTCCACATAAGCATCTTGATGGTATGACTCCTTTCGAATATTGGAGTGGGCACAAGCCAGATGTGACCCATTTCAGGATTTTTGGCTCAAAGGCTTGGGCTAGAATTCCAACTGAAAAAAGGAAGGCTTTGCAACTCCAAAGCCAAGAGTGCCTATTTGTTGGGTATTCTGAAGATTCAAAAGGGTACAAGCTGATCAACTTGAACACTAACAAATATTTCATTGAAAGAAGTGTTCAGTTCGAAGAAGAGCCTTTAGCAGCAGTTGAAGTTGGAGAGTCCTCTTCACCACCACAACCATTGATTGTAAGTGAAGAGACTAATGAGTTTGTTGATTATGATATGTTTGATAATGATGAATTACTTGTATATCCTAACATTCCTACAATACCAAAGTGGTAAGCAAGGACCATTCATGCAGTTGGAGAACTAGCTGGGAATCCTAATGACACTAGGAGGACTAGATCTCAATTTGAGAGTGCCCTTTGTGTGAAAGATCCACTCTTTGATGAGAAGAGTTATTTGATTATAGATTTTAATCCATAGACATATGAAGATGCAACACATGATACAAGATGGAAAACATCCATGAAAGAAGAATTCAGCTCGCTCCAGAAGAACACCACATGGGAACTGGTTGATCTCTCCCCAGGGAGAAAGCTAGTGAAGTGTAAGTGGGTATTTAAAACTAAGTTTTCTGTTGATGGTTCACCTTTGAAATATAAGAAAATATTGGTATCCAAGGGATACTCTTAGGTACATGGTATTGATTACAATGAGACCTTTGCACCAGTGGCAAAGATGGACTCCATAAGGCTAGCTCTAGCCATTGCAGCTTCAAGGTAATAGGAGGTACATCACATGGATGTGGAGTGCGCCTTTCTAAATGGAGATCTAAATGAAGAGATTTATATGAAGCAACCATAAGGTTTTGTATCTAATCTATCTTTAGTGTGCAGGTTAAAGAAATCATTGTATGGGATCAAGCAAGCCCCTAGGGCTTGGCATGCCAAGATTGATGGATTTTTGTTGTCACTCAGTTTTGTTCGATGCAAGTATGATCCTATTGTCTATTTGAAGCTGTTTCATGGTTCTTTAATGATTATTGTTCTCTATGTGGATGACCTACTAATTACAAGAAGTTCAAAGGAAGATATTGCCTCCTTGAAGGATGCAATGAACCATGCCTTTTCTATGACAGATTTGGGATTGTTGAGCCAATTCTTGGGTCTCAAAATTGCTCAATCCCAACATGGAATCAAGGTTCATCCTTAAAAGTATGCTTCATATTTTCTCAACAAGTTCAGTATGAAATATTGCAAGCCAAGCAAGACTCCATTCCTTTTAGGAATTAAGCTTGGAGAGCATCCAAGAGGATCCTAAACTTTGTTCAGGGAACAAGGACTCATGGGAATTTCTACAAAGAAAAATATGACTTAGAGCTAGTTGGATTTACTGATAGTGATTGAGAAGGTGAAAAAATAGATCGTAAGTCTACCTCAGGATATGTGTTCATGCTTGTAGAAGGACCAATCAGCTGGTCAAGTAAGAAGCAGAGTGCCATAACACTCTCATCTATAGAGGCAAAGTATAGAGGATTTGTAAATGTAGCTACTCAATGTTTATGGTTGTAGGGGATACTTGAAGAATGTGGTTTTGAATCAAATTTTTCAACAGTCATCTATTGTGACAATCAAAGCACCATTCGAATATCCACTGATCTAGTTCAAAGATAGAACCAAACACATTGAGATCCATATGCACTATATCAGGGAGGCTGTGCATGATGGTACCATTGCTGTACTCTACTACGCATCTTTTGAACAAGTAGCAGATATCTTCACCAAATTATTATGTGAGAAGACCTTCAGTAATATCAAATCACTGCTGGGGATTGCTGATCATGTGGTGAGAATGATTGATTACAAGATTTCCAAAATTTTGTTTCATGTCCATTTTTAAGGGAGGATTTTCCCATTGGGTTGTTGCCTCTTTCCTTGGTTTTATGGACATGCAGTATGTAAAAGGGTGACTAAGCCTTGTTTCTAGGCCCTATAATTTTCTGATATTTACTCTTAAATTCATGCTTAATGGGGGGGGGGGTGTTATAATAATCAACCCATAGTTACCCATATTTGACATTAATTTAATCATTTTTGTCTTATTCCTAGATTCCTAGATTCCCTCTCTCTGCTAGTTGACTTCCACATGTTCCTAGAAGTCAATACTTCCTAAATTGGGTCATGGAGTGCTTTGGAATCATCCTAGAAACATATTTAGCAAGTTTGTTTTATTCCTGGTTCCTTAAAGCACATATTTATGTTTTCTGAAAGCTGCCTTGCTTTACAACAGTTTTAAGGCATAAAAGAAAAGCTAGTCTAGGGGAACTTCCCTTGTTTTTTGACCACATCCTCCTCCTTCCTTTTTTCCAAATAAAAGCATGAATGAGTTGTCTTTAAACCACTTATTATTTTTGCCACTTTCTTTAGCTAATTCACGAGGATCTTCATAGATTTGGAAAGTCCTTTTTGCACCTATGGGGGATTTGACTTGATTTAGTAAGCCTTCTTTTTGACCAATTCGAATAGAAACCTAAGGCTTTCAAATCTCTCATGTAATTATATATTTGAGTAGCCTATCACTTCATATGGTTGTATTATGTACACTTATTCAATACATGATTAAGTTATGCTCCAATTCCAGTCTCCTTTTGTGTGAATTTTGCATTTTTGATTAACAACTTTGTGAGTGTAATTGATCTATCACTTGGGTTCAATTTTCACAATCATGTAGCAGTGGGGAATTTTAGACATCAAGCCAAAAAGAGGCATTTTCACCTGGAAAAACAACAGAGTTGGGGTAGACCACATAGATTTCTGTTTGTATTATTTTCTGGTTCAGAGCTCATTGCTGGAAAAGAGGATGATCTCCTCCCAAACTCTTCCAAAAATGACTTCAGATCACAAACCCATCCTGCTTCAGTTGGAATATGAAGATAATTTTGGCTCCATCCCCTTTAGATTCAACCCTCTTTGGATCGAAAAGGAAGGGTTTAAGGAAAAGGTAATTTCAGCTTGGTCTACACCTGTGATTGGGTGCCCCTCCTTTGTGTGGGAACATAAACTAAAGGCCACGAAGGAATATTTGAAGTAATGGGTCATAAATCCCATCAATATTCCAACCATCCACAGAAAGGAGACTACCCAATTATTAGAAAATCTCTAAATCGACATTGAAAGTAAGGACATCACCACTGCAGATATTGAAAAAGAGAAAACAACCCAAGCCAAGTCTTTTATCTCTTTCCAGTAAGAAGAAGTGTTCTTGAGGATGAAGTCTAAAATTTGGTGGATAAAAGAAGGAGATCACAACTCCTCCTATCTTCATAGATAGTGCAGAGCAATATTATCCAGAAACCTTATCTCTGAAATCATCTCTTCCTATGGGACTCTGCACAAAGGCCGATCAAATTAAGATTGTAGCTGAAACTCATTATAAAAATCTATATAAAGACAATAGAGATGGAAGTGAGGATGCCATCATATATTTCCTCTCTCACATCCCTCTATTAGTCAATAGTGATGATAACACAACCCTCTCAAATCCTTTTACTGAATAAGAAATATGCAACATAGTATGGTTTATGGAACCAGACAAGGCCCCAGGGCTAGATGGCTTTTCAATCCATTTTTACAGGCAGTGTTGGGGAATCATTAAGACCGACTTCCCGAGAATATAAAAATCTTTTCAGCATAATTCCAAGGTGGGTGCAGCACAAACTCCACCTTTCTTGCTTTGATTCCCAAAGAAGTGAATCTGAGCTTCTTTGATAGATTCAGGCCAATCTCACTATGCAACTCATCATACAAAATTATGTCTAAACTTTTGGCAAACATAATTAAAAATTTTCTTGGGAAACTCATCTCATCTAGTTAGGGAGGTTTTTTCAAAGGGAGACATATCATAGATAACGTGATTCAGGTTCAAGAAGCCATCCACTTTAGTTACCATCAGAAGGAGCAAGGAATGACAATAAATATTGACATGGAAAATGCATTTGACTGGGTAAGACACTCATTCCTTTTCAAATTTATTCTCTCCTTCGGATTCAACACTAATTTTGTCAATTTGATCAAAGCTTGCATAGAAAAACTATGGATTTCCCCCCTTGTAAACGGCAGACCAACCAGCTATTTCCAAGGCTCAAGGGGAATAAGGCAAGGCTTCCCCCTCTCTCCATTTTTGTACATTATGATGGATGATTCATTGAGCAGAAATCTAGTTGTAGAAAATAAGGCAGGGACAGTTCCAGGCATAAGGATAACAAAAGGCATTGAGACTATTAACCATGCTCTTTTTGCTGATGATTCACTGCTGCCGGGGGGAGCCCCCATCTAGATAGCCAAGGTATTCAGTGGAATTCTACAAGACTTTTGCAGCATTTCCGGAGCTCTCATCAATAAAAGGAAGAGCGTTGTGTATGGCTGGTATGCAAAGCGTAAAGACATTCAACAAAATTTCAAACTATCTGGGATTTACTGGTTTTGTAAGATGGGAGAAAATAAAATATGTTGGTCTCCCCTTATCCCTAGGGCCACTACAAAGCTGCGTTGTGGGATGAATTTCTGAGTAAACTAAAATAAAAAATCAGAGGTTGGGCTGGCCAATGGCTCACCAAATCTGGAAAGCTCACACAGGTGAAATTTCGCATTGGTGAAAGTTGTGCTCTCCTCATTGCCAATTTTCCAAGCATCCTTCCTTTTAGCTCCGAAAATGATAAAAGATCAGATCACTAAGCTAATATGGGAAATTTTATGGAAAGGAGGAAAAGGGAACCAAAATAAATTCCACTTAGCAAAGTGGGACATTGCTAAACGGCCGATGGTTGAAGGAGGCTTACAGATTTGGGATCTGGGGTTAGCGAATTTGGCTCTTGGAGGAAAATTTTTGTGGAACATACATTCAAATAGTAAGCACACTGTCAGTAGAATATTGAAGTTGAAATATATGATAGGAGAACCTCTGCGCAACCTCTAGGTACTCAAATATATCAAAGGAACAGTCGCGAGGAATCTTTGTAGAAGAGGGATCAATTTTTTTCAAAAAAGAATTATACAGGATACCTGGCAATGGGAATGACACACTGCTATGGCATGACAATATTATGGGGCACCCACCTCTGGAAAACATGGAGGGGATTAGTGTCATTCGTGACAGGTTTAAAACATGAGGAATTTTCACGCTGGCTGACATTGCTACCTGGGAATAATATGGAAGGTGGCATGACTGGATCATCCCATGGCTTCCACAACAAATTGAATCATAGAAATCATAATTTCTAATGGCTCTAATGGATCTGGCACCGGTTCATCTACATAATAAATATCGTTGGGGATAGGGGAAAATGGTGTGTACGCAGTTGTGCAGGGGTTCACCTCTCTGCAATTAGAGTATGTTCCAGTCCTCCCAACAGAAGTATGGAAGTAAGTTTGGGACCCAAGCAGTCTTCCGAAGGTTAATTTTTTCTTTTTGGTTTTGATGCATAGAAAGGTGTTAACCAGAAAAAAAAACTTGGCTAAAAGTGGTATAATTGGTCCACACAGATGCATAATGTGTTGCAGATATTCAGAAACTAGTGACCATCTCTTCGTGGATTGTATTTTTCCTGGGATTTGTGGTCTCTCACTCTTCATGGCTTTAATGTCCTAGTCACAGAGAAAATATCATTGTTCTTGCTATTCTCCACCTGGAAATTGAGATACCAATATCCAATCAAATGTAAGTCAGCTTGGAGTCGAATTTGGGTAGAAATCCCCAAATACGTGTGTTGGAACATTTGGCTGGCCATAAATGATAAACTATTCAACAATAACCAACAACTAACGCTTAAGGTGGCTGTAAAAACCAAAGATTTCCTCATTGAAATGGTGGGTGTTCAATCTTTTAAGAAGGGTAATACATTGCTTCCAAAAGAAGAAAAAATGGCTGGGCACATACACTTTCATAGATAGAAAAAAGGATATTGGAAAACCGAGCATAAATACATGGTGGCAGCTAAGAGACACGGATGTTGAATTTCATATTTGGCGGAAGGCACAGGGGAAAGCTTCGATCTTCTTTGACGGTGCCTCCAAAGTCAATCTTGGGAGGGCAAGAGCTGGCAGGGTGATTTACTCCGCAAATGGAAAAAGAGCTGAAAGTTTCAGTTGGGGACTTGGACGTAAAACCAATAATCATGCAGAAATTCTTGGATTACTGAAATCCTTCTAGATAGATTATGGGAAAGGGATCAAATATGTTCAAGTCTTTGGGGACTTGGAAATTCTAATAAAGACCCTAAACTCAAATTCTTTGTTCAATGATCCATTTCTTAACAAAACCTTGCAAATGTTGAGATCAATGTTGCATGATTTATCTTCATATCTATCATTTCATATTTTGTGGGGTTTGAACAAGGAAGCTGACGCCAAGGAAAATTTGGGCTGCCTACTTTCTGAAGGAGCTCTAAATATAAATGAGGAAGAAGCTCATTGGGCACCCATTCTGTAAATTGCAGGTAAATAGAAAAGGGCTGATTTAATAGTATTCAATGAGGCAGATGATTGAGTGTAATAATGACTGATTTGGATAAGCCTCATCCTATATTATTTTTATAAATTCATAACCATTTTAGTTAAAAAAAATAGGTGTCTAGGCTTATCTCTCAAATGGGTACCTATTTTTATAGCTTCAAATCTCATAAAAATAGGTTTCCATGCTTATCTCTCAAGTGGGTACCTAAATCCACTTTCAAAACATGGATACCTATTCTTATGAGATTTAGAGCTATAAAAAGAGATACCCATTTTAGAGATAAGAATGAGCACCTATTTTTATGAGATTTGGAGCTACAAAAATAGGTACCCATTTGATACATAAGCATGGAAACCTATTTTTATGATAGTTGGAGCTCTAAAATAGGTACCCATTTTAGAGATAAGCATGGAGACATATTTTTATGAGATTTGGAGCTATAAAACTATGTACCCATTTTAAAGATAAACATGCACACCTATTTTTATGAGATTTGAAGCTATAAAAATAGGTATACATGCTTATCTCTAAAATGCGTACCTATTTTTATAGCTCCAAATCTCATAAAAATAGATGTCCATGCTTATCTCTTAAATGGGTACCCATTTTTATAGCTCCAAATCTCATAAAAATAAGTGTCCATGCTTGTCTCTCGAATGGGTACCTATTTTTATAGCTCCAAATATCATAAAAATATGTGTCTATGCTTATCTCTAACATGGGTACCTATTTTTATAGCTGCAAATCTCATAAAAATAGCTCAAAATTGCATAAAAATAGGTGTCTAGGTTTATCTCTAAAATGGGTACCTATTTTTATAGCTTTAAATCACATAAAAATAGGTGTCCATGCTTATCTCTAAAATAGGTGTCTAGGCTTATCTCGGAAATGAGTATCTAGTTTTCAAGCTTCAAATCTCATAAAAATAGGTGTCCATGGTTATCTCTCAAATGGGTAACTAAATCCACTTTTAAAACATGGGTAACTATTTTTATGTGATTTGGAGCTATAAAAATAGATACATATTTTAGAGATAATCATGGACACCTATTTTTATGATATTTGGAGCTATAAAAATAGGTACCCATTTTAGAGATAAACATCGACACCTATTTTTTTATGAGATTTGGAGCTTTAAAAATAGGTACTCATTTTAGATATAACATGGACACCTATATTTATGAGATTTGGAGCTATAAAAATAAGTACCCATGTTTTGAAAGTGGATTTAGGTACCCATTTGAGAGATAAGAATGAGAACCTATTTTTATGACATTTGGAGCTATAAAAATAGGTATCCATTTGAGAGATAACCATGGAGGTCTATTTTTATGAGATTTGGAGAAAAATAGGTACCTATCTGAGAGATAACCATGGACACCTATTTTTATGAGATTTGGAACTATAAAAATAGGTACCCAATCGAGAGATAAGCATGAATACCTATTTTTATAAGATTTGGAGCTATAAAAATAGTTACCCATTTGATAGATGAGCATGGACACCTATTTTTATGAGATTTAGAGCTATAAAAATAGGTTCTCATTTTAGAGATAACCATGGACACCTATTTTTATGACATTTGGAGCTTAAAAATTGGTACCCATTCTAGAGATAAGGATGAAAACCTATTTTTATGAGATTTGGAGTTATTAAAATAGGTGCCCATTTGAGAGATAAGCATGGACACCTACTTTTATGAGATATAGAGCTATAAAAACAGGTGCCCATGTTTTGAAAGTGGATTTAGGTACCCATTTGGGAGATAAGCATGGAATACTATTTTTATGAGATTTGGAGCTATAAAAATAGGGACTCATTTGAGAGATAAGTGAATTTAGGTACCCATTTGAGAGATAAGCATGGACACCTATTGGAGCTATAAAAATAGGTACCCATTTTAGAGATAAGCGTGGACACCTCTTTTTATGACATTTGGAGCTATAAAAATAGGTATCCATTTGAGAGATAAGCCTGGACACCTATTTTAGAGATAAGCATGGACACCTATTTTTATGATATTTGGAGCTAGAAAAATAGGTACCCATGTTAGAGATAAGCATTGACACATATTTTTATGATATTTAGAGCTATAAATTTAGGTACCCATTTTAGAGATAAGCGTGGACACCTATTTTTATGAGATTTGGAGCTTTAAAATTAGGTACCCATTTTAGAGATAAACATGGACACCTATTTTAGGAGATTTGGAGGTATAAAAATAGGTACCCATTTTAGAGATAAGCTTAGAAACCTATTTTAGAGATAAGCATTGACACCTATTTTTATGATATTTGGAGCTATAAAATATGTACCCATTTTAGGGATAAGAATGGAGCTATAAAAATAGGTGTCCACGGTTATCTCTCAAAGGGGTACCTATTTTTATAGCTACAAAACTCATAAGAATATGTGTCCATGCTTATCTCTCAAATGGGTATCTATTTTTATATCTCCAAATCTAATTAAAAAATGTGTCCATGCTTATCTCTAAAATATGTACCTATTTTTATAGCTCCAAATCTCATAAAAATAGGTATCTATGATTATCTCTATAAAAATAGGTACCCATTTGAGAGATAAGCATGGACACCTATTTTTATGAGATTTGGAATTATAAGAATAGGTACCCATTTGAGAGATAAGCTTGAACACATATTTTAGAGATAAGCATGGACACCTATTTTTAATAGATTTGTCGCTATAAAAATATGTACCCATTTGTGAGATAAGCATGAACACCTATTTTTATGAGATTTGGAGCTATAAAAATAGGTACCTATGAACACCTATTTTTATGAGATCTGGAGCTATAAAAAATAGGCACCCATTTGATAGATAAGCATAGCTACCTATTTTTATGAGATTTGAAACTATAAAAATAGGTACGCATTTTGGACATAAACATGTACACCTATTTTTATGAGAGTTGGAGCTATAATTATGAATTTTGGATTTATAAAAATAGGTACCCATTTTAGAGATAAGCATGGACACCAATTTTTATCTGAGTTGGAGCTATAAAAATAGGTACCCATTTTACAGATAAGCATGGACACCTATTTTTATGAGATTTGGATAGTATAAAAATCGTTACCCATTTTAGAAATAAACATGAACACCTATTTTTATGAGATTTAGAACTATTCTGGTCCTCATTCAAGGTTGGAAATAAAATTGACACCTATTTTTATGAGATTAGGAGCTATAAAAATAGGTACCCATTTGAGAGATAAGCATGGACACCTATTTTTATGAGCTTTAGATCTATAAAATTAGGTACCCATTTGAGAGATAAGCATGTAAGCCTATTTTTATGAGATTTGGAGCTACAAAAATAGATACTCATTTTACAAATAAGCATGGACACCTATTTTTATGATATTTGGAGCTATAAAAATAGGTACCCATTTTAGTCATCTACGTGGAAACCTATTTTTATAAGATTTGGAGCCATACAAACAGATACCCATTTCAGAGATAGCCATAGACACATATTTTTATGACATTTGGAGCTATAAAAATAGGTACCCATTTTAGAGATAAGCTTGGACACCTATTTTTATGAGATTTGGAGCCATAAAATTAGGTACCCATGCTTATTTATTAAAATAGTAACCCATTTGAGAGAAAAGAATGTACACCTATTTTTATGATATTTGGAGCTACAAAAATAGATACCCATTTTAGAGATAAGCATGGATACCTATTTTTATCAGATTTAGAGATATAAAAATACATAGGCATTTGAGAGATAAGCATGGACACCTAATTTTATGGGATTTGGAGCTATAAAAATAGGTATGCATTTTAGTGATAAGCATGGACACCTATTTTTATGATATCTAGAGCTATAAAAACAGGTACTCATTTTAGAGATAAACCTGGACACCTATTTTTATGATATTTGGAGCTATAAAAACATGTACCCATGTTTTGAAAGTAGATTAAGGTATCCATTTTAGAGGCAATCATGGACACCTATTTTTATGATATTTATAGCTATAAAAATAGGTACCCATTGTAGATATAAGCATGTACAGATATTTTTACGAGATTTCGAGCTATAAAAATAGGTACCCATTGAAAAGGTATTCATGGACACATATTTCTATGAGATTATGAGCTATAAAAATAGGTACCCATTTAAAAGATAATTTTGGACACCTATTTTAGAGATAAACATGGACACCTATTTTTATGAGATTTGGAGCTATAAAAATAGGTACCCATTTGAGTCATAAGCATGGACACCTATTTTTATGAGATTTGAAGCTATAAATATAGGTACCCATTTGAGATATAAGCATGGACACTTATTTTATGATATTTGGAGCTATAAAAATAGGTACCCATTTGAGAGATAAGTCTAGACACCCATTTTAGAAATAAGCATGGACACCTATTTTTATGAGATTTGGAGGTATAGAAATAGGCATCGTTTAAGAGATAAGCATGGACACCTATTTTTATGAGATTTTGAGCTATAAATATAGGTACTCGTTTGAGAGATAATCATGGACACCTATTTTAAGAGATTTGAAGAAATAAAAATAGGTACCCATTTTAGAGATAAGTTTGGACACCCATTTTAGAGATAAGCATTAACACCTATTTTTATGAGATTTTGAGTACGAAAACACGTACCCATTTCAAAGATAAGCGTGGACACATATTTTTATGACATTTGGAGCTATAAAAATAGGTACCCATTTTATAGATAACCATGTACACCTATTTTATGAGATTTGGAGTTATAAAAATAGGTATCCATTTGACAGATAAGCCTTGAGATCTATTTTAGAGATAAATTAAACAACTATTTTTATGAGATTTGAAGCAGTAAAAATAGGTACCCATTTTAGAGATCAATGTGAACACCTATTTTTATTATATTTGGAGTTATAAAAATAGGTACCCATTTATAAAATAAGCATTGACACCTATTTTTATGAGATTTGGAGCTATAAAATTAGGTACCCATTCGAGAGATAAGCATGAACACCTATTTTTATGAGATTTGAAGATATAAAAATAGGCACCCATTTGAGAGATAAGCATGGGCAACAATTTTAGATAAAAGCATGGACACCTATTTTTATGAGATTTGGAGCTATAAAAATAAGTACCCATTTTAGAGATAAGCACGGACATCTATTTTTATGAGATTTGGAGCTATACAAATAGGTATTCATTTGAGATATAAGCATGGACACCTATTTTTAGAAGATTTGGAGCTATAAATTTAGGTACCCATTTATAGATAAGCATGGACGCTTATTTTTATGATATTTGGAGTTACGAAAAAAGGTACCCATTTGAGAGATAAGCTTGGACACCCATTTTAGAGATAGGCATGGACACCTATTTTTATGACATTTCGAGCTATAAAAATATGTGCCATTTTGAGAGATAAGCATGAAAAGCTATTTTATGAGATTTGAAGCTATAAAAATAGGTACCTAGTTTAGATATAAGCATGGAAGCCTATTTTTATGAGATTTGGAGCTATAAAAATCAGTACTCATTTTAGAGATAAGCATGAGCACCTATTTTTATGAGTTTGGAGTTATAAAAATAGGTACCCATGCTTCTCTATAAAAATAGTAACCCATTTGAGAGATAAACATGGACAAAAATAGGTGTCCATGCTTTTCTCTCAAAATAGATACCAATTTTAGAGATAACAATGGGCATCTTTTTTTTTTGTCATTTGGAGCTCTAAAATAGGTACCCATTTTAGAGATAAGAATGGAAACATATTTTTATGATATTTGGAACTATAAAAATAGGTACCCATTTGAGATATAAGCATGGACACCTATTTTTAAGAAATGTGGAACTATAAAAATAGGTACCCATTTTAGAGTTAAGCATGGACACCTATTTTTATGAGATTTGGAGCTGTAAAAATAGGTACCCATTTTTAGATATCAACATGGACACTTATTGTTAGGTACCCATTTGAGAGATAAGTATGAACACCTATTTTTATGAGATTTGGAGCTAGAAAAACAACTACCCATTTTATAGATAAGCATGGACACCTATTTTTATGAGATTTGAAGCTATAAAAATAAGTACCCATGTTTTGAAAGTGGATTTAGGTACCCATTTTAGAGATAATCATGGACACTTATTTTTATGAGATTTGGAGTTGTAATATTAGTTACCCATTTTAGAGCTAAGGCTAAACACCTATTTTATGAGATTTGGAGCTATAAAAATAGGTACCCATTTGAGATAAACATGGACTCTTATTTTTATGAGATTTGGAGCTATAAAAATAGGTACACATTTGGAGTTATAAAAATAGTTACCCATTTGAGAGATAAGCATGTACACCTATTTTTATGAGATTTGTAGCTATAAAAATAGGTACCCATATTAGAGATAAGCATGGACGCTTATTTTTATGATATTTGGAGTTATTAAAATAAGTACCCATTTGAGAGATAAGCATAGGAACCTATTTTGATGAGATTTGGATATATAAAAAAATGTACCTATTTTAGAGATAAGCATGGACGCCTATTTTTATGATATTTGGATCTATAAAAATAGGTACCCATTTTTTAGATAAGTCTTGACATCCATTTTTATGAGATTTGGAGTTCTAAAAATAGGTACCAAAATATCATAAATTGGTACCTACTTTTATAAGATAAGCATGAACACCTATTTTTATGATATTTTGAGCTATAAAAATAGTTATCCATGGTTATCTCTCCAATGGGTTACTATTTTTATAGCTAAGCATGAGTACCTATTTTTATAGCTCCAAATCTCAAAAAATAGGTATCCATGCTTATCTCTCAAATTGGTATCTATTTTTATAGCTCCAAATCTCATAAAAATAGATCTACATGCTTATATCTAAAATGGGTACCTATTTTTATAGTTCAAAATCTCATAAAAGTAGTTGTCCATTGTTATCTCTCAGATGGGTACCTATTTTTATAGCTCAAAATCTTATAAAAATAGATGTCTATGCTTATCTCTCAAATGGGCACATAAATCTACCTTCAAAACTCAATTCCGAGAAAAGTCAACAAAATTATATATTTTCAACCTTGGTTTGTCCATCCTTGAGCGACGGCCAAAATAACTTCAATTCTCAAATTTATAAAAATAGGCGTCCATGCTTATTTATCAAATGGGTAACTATTTTTATAGTTACAGTTCTCATAAAAATAGGTGTCCATTCTTTTCTCTCAAACGGGTACCTATTTTTATAGCTCCAAATCTCATAAAAAACATATTAGCCAAACCAAGGTCGAAAATATGTGCTTTTGTTGACTTTCTCGGAATTGGGTTTTGAAAGAGGATTTAGGTAACCATTTGAGAGATAAGCTGATACTCCTATTTTTATGAGATTTGGAGATATTTTGGCCCTCATTCAAGGTTGGTCAAATCGAGGTACCCATTTGAGAGATAAGCATGGAAAACAATAGGTGTCCATGCGTATCTCTCAAATGGGTACCTAAATAAACTTTCAAAACTCAATTCTGAGAAAGTCAACAAAAGTGCATATTTTCAACATTGGTTTGACCAACTAGGTGTCCATGCTTATCTCTAAAATGAGTACCTATTTTTATAACTCCAAATCTCATAAAACTAGGTGTCCATGCTTATGTCTCAAATATTTTCAACCTTGCTTTGACCAACCTTGAACGAGGTCCATTATAGTTTCAAACCTCATAAAAATAAATGTTCATGCTTATCTCTAAAATGGGTAACTATTTTTATAACTCCAAATCTCATAAAAATACATTTCCATTCTTTTCTCTAAAATGGGTACCTATTTTAATAGCTACATAGGTGTCCATGCTTATCTCTGAGATGGGTACCTATTTTTACAGCTCCAAATCCCATAAAAATAGGTGTCCATGCTTATATCTAAAATAAGTACTACTTTTTATAGCTCCAAATCTCATAAAAATAGGTGTCCATGCTTACCTCTCAAATGGGTAGCTATTTTTATAGCTCCAAAAGTCATAAAAATAGGTATCCATGCTTATCTCTAAAATGGGTACCTATTTTTATAGCTTCAAATCTTCTAAAAATAAGTGTCTATGCTTATCTCTAAAATGAACACCTATGTTTATAGTTCCAAATCTCATAAAAATATGTGTCCATAATTATTTCTAAAATGGGTACTTATTTTTATAGCTCCAAATCTCATAAAAATAGACGTCCATTGTTATCTCTCAAATGGGTACATAAATTCGCTTTCAAAACTCAATTCCGAGAAAGTCGACAAAACTGCATATTGTCAACATTGGTTTAACCAACCTTGAATGAGAGCCAAAATAACCCCAAATATCATAAAAATTGGTGTCCAGGATTATCTTTAAAATGGGTATCTAAATCCACTTTCAAAACATGTGTTTCTATTTTTATAGCTCCAAATCTCATAAAAATAGGTGTGTATGCTTATCTCTAAAATAGGTATCTATTTTTATAGCTTCAAATCTCAAAAAAATAAGTGTCCATGCTTATCTCTCAAATGGGTACCCATTTTTATCGCTCCAAAATCTCATAAAAATAAGTGTCCATGCTTATCTGTAATCTGGGTAACTACACCTATAGCTCTAAATCTCATTAAAATAGGTATTCATGCTTATCTTTAAAATGGGTACATAAAAATAGGTGTCCATGTTTGTCTCTCAAACGAGTAGCTATCTTTATAGCTCCAAATCTCATGAAAGTAACTCTAAATGTCATAAAAATAGTAACCCATTTGAGGGATAAGCATGGAAACATATTTTAATGAGATTTAAAGCTATAAAATTAGGTGCCCATTTTAAAAATAAGCATGGTCACTTATTTTTATTAGATTTGGAGCTATAAAAATAGGTACCCATTTGAGAGATAAGCATGGACAACTATTTTTATGTACCCATTTGAGAGATAAGTCCGGACACCTATTTTGTTGAGATTTGGAGCTATAAAAATAAGTACCAATTTCAGAGATAAGCATGGACACCTATTTTTATGAGAATTGGAGCTATAAAAATAGATACCCATTTGAGAGATGAGCATGGACACCTATTTTCATGAAATTTGGAGCTATAAAAATATGTACCCATTTTAAAGATAAGCATGCACATCTATTTTTATGAGATTTGGAGCTATAAAAATATGTACCCATTTTAGAGATAAGAATGGAAACCTATTTTTATGAGATTTGTAGACATACAAATAAGTACCCATTTTAAAGATAATCCTAGACACCCATTATAGGGATAAGCATGGACACCCATTTTAGAGATAAGCCTGGTACATAAATCCACTTTGAAAACTCAATTTCGAGAATGTCGATAAACGTGCATATTATGAACCTTGGTTTGAACAACCTTGAACGAGGGCCAAAATAACTCAAAATATCATAAAATTAGGTGTCCATGCTTATCTGTTAATGGGTACCTATTTTTATAACTCCAAACTCATAAAAATAAGTGTCCATGCTTATCTCTCTAAACATTGGTACCCATATGAGAGATAAAAATAGGTACCCATTTAAGAGATAAGCATGGACACCTATTTTTATGAGATTTGGAGCTATAAAAATAGACACCCATTTTATAGATTATCATGGACACCTATTTTTATGACATTTTTCAGCTAAAAAAATAGATACCGGTTTGTGAAATAAGCACAAGAACCTATTTTTATGATATTTGGAGCTATAAAAATAGGTACCCATGTTTTGAATGTGGATTTGGGTACCCATTTGAAAGATAAGCATGGACACCAATTTTTATGAGATTTGGAGCTATTTTGGCCCGCGTTCAAGGTTGGTGAAAAAAAGGTTTAAAATATCCACTTATGTAGCCTTTCTTGGAATTGAAATTTTAAACTAGATTTAGATACCCATTTAAGAGAAAAGCATGGACACCTAATTTTATGAGATTTAGAGCTATAAAAATAGATACCCATTTGAGAGATAAGCATGGACATCTATTTTTATGAGTTTTGGAGCTATAAAAATAGGTACCCATTCAAGAGATAAGCATGGACACCTATTTTTATGAGTTTTGGAGCTGTTTTGGCCCTCATTCAAGGTTGGTCAAACCAAAGTTGAAAATATGCACTTTTGTCAACTTTTTCGTAATTGAGTTTTGAAAGTGCTTTAGCTACCCATTTGAGAGATAAGCATGGACATATATATATTTTAAGAGATTTGGAGCTATAAAATAGGTACCCATTTGAGAGATAAGCATGGATACCAATTTTTATGATATTTAGAACTATAAAATTAGGTACCAATTTTAGAGATAAATGTGGACACCTATTTTTATGAGATTTGGAGCAATAAAAATAGGTACCCATTTTAGAGATAGGCATTGACACCTATTTTTATGAGATTTGGAACTATAAAGATATGTACCAATTTTAGAGATAAGCGTGGACACATATTTTTTATGAGATTTGGAGCTATAAAAATAGGTATCCATTTTAGAGATAAACATTGGTGTCCCTTTCTATGAGATTTGGAGCTGTAAAAATAGGTACCCATTTTAGAGATAAGCATGGACAACTATTTTTATAAGATTTAGAGCTATTAAAAAAGGTACCCATTTGAGATATAAGCATGGATAGCTATTTTTATGAGATTTGGAGCTACAAAAATAGGTTCCCAATTGAGAGATACACATGGACACTTATTTTTATTAGATTTTGATCTATAAAAATATGTACCCATTTTAGAGAGAAGCATGGAAACATATTTTTGTGATATTTGGAGCTATAAAAATAGGTACCCATTTTAGAGATAAGCATGGACACATATTTTTATGAGATTTAGAGCTATTTTAACCATTGTTCAAGGTTGGTCAAACGAAGGTTGAAAATATATGACCATTTTAGAGATAAGCATGGACACCTATTTTTATTAGATTTGGAGGTATAAATATGGGTATCCATTTGAGAGATAAGAATGGGCACCTATTTTTGTTAGAGTTGGAGCTATAAAAAATAGATGCATGTTTGAGAGATAAGCATGGACACCTATTTTTATGAGATTTGGAGCTATAAGAATAGGTACTCATTTTAGAGATAACTATGGAAACCTATTCACAACATAATTTCAACACAAAATTCGACATCTTGCATGCCTGAAATTCGACACTTCTTTGTCGTATTTTCGATACATACACTTTTTTTTACTGTCGGCGACGTAACGTCAGATCTTCGACCTTCTACTAATGTGGGTCGAAGACCTGACACACCATTGTGTCGCATATTCGACCGTTTTTCCTTCCAAAGTGCCAATTAAAATTGCATAAACCGTCGAAAATCCGACGTCCTCTAACCCTTGAAGCGTCGGCCTTCCGACGGACAGAAGTGTCGGAGGAATGGTGACGTCGTCGGTATTTTTATCTAGAGAGTGTCGAAAATCCAACGCCATCCGACATTGGAAGAGTCGTCCTTCCGACAGGAAAAGGGTCGGTGGCATGGTGACCGCGTCAAATATCCAAAGCGGTTCGACACTTTAACCGTTGGTCATCCAATAGGATGAAGCGTCGGAGTCATGACACGGCCGTTGGATGGGCTTACCAAAGTGTCGAAAGAACGTCGAAAAAGCGACTCCTGTTGGTGGATTTAAAAAAAAATTCCAAAGATTTCACTTACCCACACATGGTTTCAGCCTATAATTTGACCACTGAAGGAAACTTGTTTGGACCAGACATTGGTGAGTTGACAAGCAGCTCAGATGATCGAGTAGAGGTTAATATGTGGAGTGTGTCAAAGGGCTCAAAGAGAGAGTCTTTACATTCAAAATTGTCAGACATTTTGGGAGATGAGTTTGAGAATACAAGTGAGAAGAAACCAGAGTTTGAGAATACAGGAAATAACAATTAGCAAGTTTCTGAACAGTCAGTGATGGATTTGAGAGAAAACATTAAAGAGGTGCCAATTTTGTCAAATTTCTCTGAGCAACATGGTTCATTGTTTGCGATCAATTCCTCCTCAGTCATGGAATGCAGGCCTGCAGAAAACAAGTATGTTGAGTATGTTCCCATGATCGAGGCCTATTCCAGTAATGGCACCTCACCATTATTCTGAGATTTTTCCTTGTATAAAAGACAGCTGTTAGAATTGACCCAGACTGAACTATCTTAAATGTTGTTTCATATAAAACCCCCAAAAAAGTAAAAACAAAACTAAGTTTAAACTTGCAATACCTTACTCTCTTGCAGAAGGTGTTGATGTTCAATTCCAAGGTATCGAGAAGACTAATAGCCTGTATAACCATGTTATCCTCTCTATTGACATTGAATTTCACGTTAGCTCTATTGTAGCTATTCCCAAGACCCAATTGAGCCCTCTCCAAGTCTATGTGATTCATGATATGTGATTTCAACTCAATGGCAGACAAGCTTTCTAAATATACTTTGTTGTTACAGAAGGGTACCTAAACCAAACAAGAATTTAGAAAAGTCACTTCCTATCTAATTCAAAAAAGACTTGTACTAACAACCACGTAATGGCAGATTAGCTCAGAGTCATAGCTGAGGGATTTAGACACTGGTTATGCTCGTCTTGTTTTATTGCTGGTTTAGATATTAGGACTCTTTTGATGATTCTGTATTGTGACAAATTGAGTATCTTAGAGAATACGTAAGGAATACTTTTAATATTTTTCTTAAATTTCTTTGTTTTTGAGTGATGGACAACAAAACAGTATCCAACATACTTGAGTCCTCGCAGGACTAGTCAAATGTATATTTTTATTTATTCCTTGGGAATATCAAATATAGTGATTTTAAAACACATCTCAAAGAACAAAGAAATCATGGATTTGATATAAATCTAAGTTAATAAACAAATCCTTTTACCTTTCAGTATAAATATGATTCATGAGTCCTAACTAAAGAATTAAAAGACACTTATGGGAAATTGACCTCAACTTGGCAGCTGTTAGAATTGACCCTAACTAAACTATCTTAAATGTTGTTTCATATAAAACCGAAAAAAAGTAAAAACAATACTAAGTTTAAACTTGCAATACCTTACTCTCATGCAGAAGGTGTTCATGATGTCCTTGTCCAAGGTTTCGAGAAGACTAATAGCCTGTATAAACATGTTATCCACTCTATTGACATTGAATTTCACATTGGCTCTGTTGTAGCTGTGCCCAAGACCCAATTGAGCCTTCTACAAGTCTATGTGATTCAATTATAGAGCTCTGTTTACTTGTTTTTGTACGATTCCTCAATGTCAAAACTAAATATCCATTCAGCTGATGCTATGACCCATTTTTCTCCAAACCAAGCCAGGATTACTACATATCAGCACTATGTACATCCATCAATTACAATTACCTAGGATATGTATGAACAAAATTAGTCAAGCACATGCAAAAATATTATAAATGGACAAATAGAAGAAAACAATGTGGTTTAGACATTCCTTAATTTCTATACTTAGATTTATAATACGATCACACTTTGTCTCTTAGGAGACAAGTCACTAACGAAACAATGGACATACCCGAGAGAGAGAGAGATAGGTAGTTGTAGGGCAAAGTGAGACAAATACAGACCACAAGGTCATGGATCAATACTGTCAACCTCAAAACATATATAAAAAACAAAAAAATCTATTTGCATTTGCAGCAGCTGTCGACCCAACAGCTCTCCACTCACAAAACTCAAAATCCCTAATCGAGGTTCTACACCCAGCTTGATGAGATTCAAACTAGATTCAGTTAATTTTTTTAGGCCTTTTTGGCCACAAACAACTGCACCTAACTGGACTAAATTTTTAACAACTACACTTATTGCCTTATGGATTGGGGATTGAGGTCCAAACTCCACTCAACGGCACCCATCCACAATATCTATATTGACCAAAGAAACAAGTCACTAACGAAACAATGGACATACCTGAGAGAGAGAGAGATAGGTAGTTGTAGGGCAGAGTGAGACAAATATAGACCATAAGGTCACAGATCAATACTGTCAACCTCAAAGCATATATATAAAAAAAAAAATCTATTTGCATTTGTAGCAGCTGTCGACCCAACAGTTCTCCACCCACAAAACTCAAAATCCCTAATTAAGGTTCTACACCCAGCTTGATGAGATTCAAACCTAATTCAGT
The DNA here is from genome assembly GCA_001517045.1 of Pseudotsuga menziesii. Classification (NCBI taxonomy): domain Eukaryota; kingdom Viridiplantae; phylum Streptophyta; class Pinopsida; order Pinales; family Pinaceae; genus Pseudotsuga; species Pseudotsuga menziesii. The sequence continues at coordinate 183,746 of LPNX010633315.1, forward strand.
TAATTTTTTTAGGCCTTTCTGGCCACAAACAACTACACCTAACTGGACTAAATTTTTAACAACTACACTTATTGCCTCATGGCTTGGGGCTTGAGGTCCAAACTCCACTCAGTGGCATCCATCCTCAGTATCTATATTGACCAAAGAAACAAGTCACTAATGAAACAATGGACATACCTAAGAGAGAGAGAGATAGGTAGTTGTAGGGCAGAGTGAGACAAATACAGACCACAAGGTCATGGATCAATACTGTCAACCTCAAAACATATATAAAAAACAAAAAAATATATTTGCATTTGCAGCAGCTGTCGAACCAACAGCTCTCCACCCATAAAACTCAAAATCCCTAATCGAGGTTCTACACCCAGCTTGATGAGATTCAAACCAGATTCAGTTAATTTTTTTAGGCCTTTCTAGCCACAAACAACTGCACCTAATTGGAGTACATTTTTAATAGCTACACTTATTGCCTCATGACTTGGGGCTTGAGGTCCAAACTCCACTCAGCGGCATCCATCCACAGTATCTATATTGACCAAAGAAACACCTTATCCTACTGGCTTGCAAGCAACAAATACAACAGAGACAACAATTTACCTTCCCAAAGCTAAATCACTATGTATCCTTGCTCAACTGCCTTTCAAAGACAACGATTCCCTCTGCCGTTACTTAGACAACAAAATAGTGACAAGTGGATCCCTGAGAGAGGCTGGAAATGTAGGAAAAACATTGATCTCCCTTATAACCCAATTTATCCAAATTTATCATGCATTTCCCTTTGTAATTTATTATATAGGCTTTCCATTTTTATGCTTTGTGTTGCTGTTGTGTTTTCTACAAGCTGGGAGCATGAGTTTATAGCATCCGATCCTTTTGTAGCTAGTGAATACCTTTATTTTCCTGGAGAGATGGCAACAGAGCTTTTATGAAAGATTTATTTATAAGAAGACCGATGATCAGTGGGTCAATGCCTTTGATGCAGTGAATGGAGTCTATGAAGGCTTTGGCTACTAAAACAAATAGATATTGAAGTCGAGATATCTCACGGTCTAATAATAAAGTATTTTCTAGAAGAAGAGAAACTCTATAAGGCTTCACAATTTCTTTTTACTACAAGCAAACATAATGTTCTATTATAACCAACATCGGTGGCTAAGTATTAAGCACAACGATTACCATCTAACTACTTTGTATTAGCTATTATGCATGGGGCAAGGAATGCCTTATTGTCTATGACTTCGTACAAAGAGGCAATATTTAAGAGGACATTCATATTGAAGAGCATAAACCAATGATTCCATATAAATACTGGTTTACAATGGCTGTGGAGTTGCAGGAGCATTATATTGGCCCACTTTTGACAAGCACAATGAAGCCCACGAAAAAGTTGATCACAAAAATAAATTTTATGTTTTTTCAAAATTTTTGCTTAAAACTCCTACTCTAGCTTTGTTAATGCATTCTAATGATATAGGCTTGCCTATGGATTCACAGGGGAAACTTATCAAATATATTACTATTTCTTCTTTGGATTTATGGTAAAATGATGGGTGAATTCTAGGGTTTCATGCACATGCAAGATTGATGCTAGCATTGTTGGAAAAACACAAGCATAAGGAGGATCTAGGGTTTTCTTGGTTGCTCCATTGGTAAATTTTGGTGAAATTATGCTTTTATGGATTGAATGGTGGTTGTAATGCTGCGTTTTTTTCTGAATTAGGGCTTTTTACCAGCATTTGTCAACTTTTACATGTTATAAAACATCCTCTTGAAGGAATTTTCTCTTGTTTGTCCTTAGATCTCTGAATTTTTCCCTAATTAGGATCCTCCAACAAACCCTAGAGGTAAATATAGTATTATTTCATGTCTAAATATATGCATTTGCGTGATTAGTGTAGTGTTAGATTAGATATGCGTTTTTATAAACTAGAAAACCATAGAAATTTATAAAATTCAATAATCCAAAAATAACAACAATTTTCAAAGTATAAGCCACCCTCAAATTTTGGTTTGCCTATTTAGCCCTAGATCCTCCAGTGTGTCACCTATCTTCTTGTCTACATCCACGAACTTGAGAAGCAACCTAAAAAAAACAGTCGAAAGTCAGAGTTAGGGTTTCATACTTGACATGTTTCAGGGGTGGGGATAATTTGGCCTTGATAAAAGGTTACTTTATGCCTTACAATGACCCCATTTAATTGTTTAGGAGGGAAATCCAGGGACTATTTCATTACTGATCAGTGTTACTATCGTTTCTAGCCCTAAAACCTATCAAAAAGACCTGCAAAATCAACCAAATTAGGGTCATATTTGAGTTATGGGGAAATATAAACAATATAATTGAATTCTACCTTCCAAAAGCATTCTTTTTAGGCTAAGGAGTACTTGTATAAACCCTTAAAAGGATGGTTAACTCAGCTGGTAATTCATGTTGATATACCAATGTGTACAATGGGGTGAAGCCTACATTTAATTTTGTTGTCCTAGCTATATGGTATTGGTAAAGTATTACCAAGGGGCCAGTTATCACGATAAATCAAAATATTTAAGACAATTGTTTAGATCAGATATAACAAAGTTCGCCTCTATGTATGGTAATCATCATCATCAACTAAATTTATGTGTGTGCACATGCATAAATACCCAATACACAGCTCAATCAAACAAAAGAAAACATATTTATACGTTGATTTCTGGATCTTCACACTGTCTTCTTATGCTTTACCTTTCAAAACATCATTCAACATACTTCATTTTTTGTTCTGTTGCAATAGTTTCATGTTAGGACCCATCAAATATATTTATGTTTGTTTATGAAAATAACAAAACCAATCTAAATAAATACAATTCTATTACAATGTAAATTACAATACTATTCAACTATCCAAGTAAATTAATTGTTAAGAATATATCACCTGATAAAACATGGATAGTAAAAAATACTATGTATATAAGGCCATCGATCTAATCAAAACTCCATTTCTTACCTCTTAACTATGGAAATGTTTCTCAATGCTATCTGTAACAAGTTACAATGGAGGATTCAAATAGCAATAGTGAAAATTACACAGTAAAAATATAGAAATAGATTTTTTTTAATGTATTATTCCTTACCATTCATTGAGCTCCTCTCTATTTCGAGAATAATTTGATATTATCTACTAAACAGGACCAACCACATGAATATGGAAGCTCTTATGCCCCCCCCCCCCCTCCTCACATCACTCTCAACTCTCCAAACCCAATGCCTATACTTGCAAATAACAATTTATTTCACTATTTCACAATGCAAATAACAATGCATCTACAATGCAAATTATTTCACTCAATAGTTGAAACATGCTTTCATTAAATCATTCTTTAAAACATTAATTAAACCATTCAATCATTCAACAGCTGAAAAAACCATTCATTAAACCATTCATTAACTCATTCATTAAAACATTAATTTAGTCAATGGCAGAAAAAAAATATCAGTAAACAATTCAGTAAAGCATTCATTCATGAAACAGATGAAAAAAACATTAATTTTTTTTATAAATAATAATTACTCAAAAAAATTTTAGTTACTTCCTTTTTACTTTTATTCTCTTTAAATATTTAGTTAGAGTCACATCTTCAGGAATCTGATCATCGGTATCTTTACTAGTATGCTCGCAAGGTTGAACTTCAGGTGAGGGGTGATGAATTTCTGCAACAATGTCAAAATATTTCATTAATATATTTATATTTTGATAAATACGAGTAATTCATTTAAAAAACATTACGAATGTGTGTTTTTACCTGCCATGTGCACATCAACATGTTCAACATTATCTCGTACTGGCCCAACCTGTTCCGTGTTATGATCTGCAGCTACATGCTCTGTAGTTGAATTGTGTAGAATTAGAATTAATGTTCATCATCTGCAATGGTCTACAAAAAATAGTAGCACATTAATAAATTCATTACCAGGATGAGAAGCATGATATTCGTTTGGTTGGTCATGTACTACATCCTCGACATGAACGGGATCATTACTTTCTTGCACAAAAATGAATAAATAATTTACGTTAGTTTATTTATAAGGAACAAATTGCATGAGCATTAATAAATTATCATTAAACTATATAGTTTTCACATACCTGGGCACTAGATGGATTAGCAGAAGATCATGCAGTATTCACAGACAAGCTTCTCCGGTGTTCAACAACGACGTCAAAGCCATGTTCGAAGCCAAGCTTCATGTAATCCGCACTGGGCAATTCTTTGATCCGGTTGGCCTTCATATTTGCATGATGTCATTAATTTTAAAGCATTTTGTCAGAACAAAACAAAAATAATAATCTGTATGATATTTGGATGCGGATTCGAGTTTTGCGATACTTACATATCGGGCCGCCAAGTTGGAGAAACCACCAGGCCCAAGCTTGTGTTGGCCAATTTTTTCAATTCTTGCCTTTGTGGCCTTAGATGTGTCCGAGAGCCTAATTAAGTTTTTAAATACATTAGTCGATGTACCAAAATTGATATAAAAACTAGTAATAATAAGGCTTACCACTACATTTTGGAATGTATTACATACCTCCCTATTCCACCTGGTGGTATCTTTCCTAATTTTCTTAGGCCCTTCTCTTTTCCATCTTCCACCAGGGCTTTCCACTCCATAGATGGAATCATTGCGCTCATACCTAGGGTTATTTTCTAGGTGAACCCTATATTGGTCTCGGACAATCTTTAGATGTTTTTCAGCCTTTTGTAGTACCTTCGATGTATCAAAGGTATCTTTTCCGAACAGACTAACCAAGCGATTAGTCAGATTATCCTTAAAATTTGGCTGCTTGTTCCACATTGTGCAGATAATGGGCCTGAAGGTCTCCAAGGCCAAATCATTCATGTGTTTATAAAATATATCATTTTCTGCAAAACATTATTGCCATCATTAGTCAACATTAGAAAATATTATCGGTATATTAGAGATAAATTATAAATAATAAATTGAACAGTCTATAATGACCTGGAATCCTCTTTATCTTTATTGGAACCAGTTCTTCATTCACCAAAAATGTACATTTTATTGAACTAGTGCTAGTCACACGAGAAGATCCAGGAAATGCTTCCTCATCTCTATCTAGCCCTGCATCCACCCCTTTTGCAGCATTTGTTGTGGGTGGGGCAACATCGGTTGCACCCTCCACTGCCCTCGGCGGTGTCGCAGAGCGTGTTGCTGATTGTTCAGTGGACAATATGGGAGAAGTATGTGGTGTACGTGGAGTGGTTTGATCACTGGGTGGCAACATTTCCTTGACCACCACTGATAATCTCCATAGCGCACTGTAAATTAAACCCATTGTATTATAAGTTCAATAACATATAAAATCAAATATTATAAAGTTTTTATAAATGAATTTACATTTTTATTCGATAAATTATGTCCACTTGTTTATGTTGCTGTAACAACAATTGAATCCTTTATTCGAGCCCTTCTGTTAGTGGAACTTCCAATGTTAGACGAATCAGTTCCTCATTTTGTTTTTCCCTTGTCCTTTGTAGCACCCTCAACGGGTCTGCAGACTCTCTAATTTCACTATCTCTCATCAACCGAGAGACCTCATTCTGTAAAGAGTTTTGAGACGTCGTTTGATAAACGGAATCCCCTGTCTGCAATTGAAATATATAAAAAATTGCTTATTCTTTGAAAATATAGTGTGCGCAAATAATTATATTAGGGATTACATCTAGGATTACCTGACGCCTAGCCGAGGGCGTGGTCTGATCAATAGATGGAGATTTACCTTGATCAACCACCTGCAAAAAAAGTAGAGAACATTATCACAATGAACGCAATATGTATAAGCTAACAAATACATAACAAAAAAAAAAATAAACACTATGCTACATGTTTTATATGTGTACATTTTTGAAGTATTTAGAATGTGGAATTACATTTAGGTTAAATGGTTTCCTCGAGTCTCCAGTCGTCTGATCAACAGCTGGAGAGTTTCCTCGGTCAATCTACAAAAAAGGTAGACAACATTACCATCATGAACGAAACCATAAAAACAAAAGAATACATAAAAAAATAAACATAATGCGTCACGATAGACATGTTTACGATTCTAAAGTATTTGAAATGGAGAATTACATTCATGTTTGGTTGTTTCCCTGATGCTGTAGTTGGTTGATCAATAGCCGGTTGGCTTCCCTGATCAACACTCTACATGGAAAATCAATAATATTATATAAACGAACCTAATATACTAATGAAAATAAATAACAACGTATCTGTATGTCCATTTTAAATTTAATATTACATTGGCAATATCGATGTATACCTGCTACCTTGACTTGGCTCGACAAACATCTATGGAGATGGAGGTGCCCCTGAGAGAACCCTTGATAAAAAACATACTAAAAGTTACATAAGGAAACATGAAAAGTAGATAATTTCAAATATATGCTAACAAAAATTCCTATAGACGTTAAAATAATTAATAAAAGGGTGGTTAAATTGTTTGTTGTACCACAACCATACTAACATTGTTTGTATCTACACGATTCAAATTGTAATCAATAAGCAGTTCTTCGCCAGCAGCTATTGATTTAATTGCACATACAAAGACACAGTTTCCTTCATGCAACTCAAATATGCAGTTGGGTTGCTTTAATGTAGACCCTGGTTGTGTACTGTTTATAAACCTCGCAATATTACCGGTTGTTTTTGGCCTTCCATCCATGTACATCATTGCTCCTTTATTTTGAGCTTTGTCTTTCAATTGTATATAATTCGCTGACAACCCATATCTACGCATACTTCGTGTATATTGGACCAGGCGCATCCAATCACTATAGTTCTAATAGGGTCCAACATACTCCATCAATTTTGTACATCTACCGTATCCAACCTTTATGTCGTCCATGCAAAACAAGCCCAATCCATGCAATGAGGACGATGCAATTCTATATATCCTCTCATTCACACAAAAATCAGTGTTTACTTTAGGAAGATCACTAGGCACCCATTGTTTTACTAGGTGTTGGTACCTTAAGGGCATGTCAATGTCTTCCACTGTCTCATCATCATAGGAACATGACCCCCCTCCTTGGAGAAAAAAATTCATGCGTTTGTCGAATTTTCTTCTGATCTTCTGACATCTAGTTGATCTAGCCCATCTAGACCTACTGGATGTTTCACTTTCCTCTAGCCTTTCCAAAATCCCTTCGCTGGAGGAAGACAGGTCTGACAAATATTTGTTTGGTCCTACCTGCACCGTGGCCAAATTTTTTTTTGGCATAAGCATAGCAAAATACTAGCAAAAAAACGTGGAAAGACTTATAATAAAAAAAACTTGGAAAGACTTGTAAGCCAATAACTTGTTAAATAAAAAGCTTGTCAAGAATGAGTTTGGTTAATAGGTGTGGGCATTTGGTAGCCCTAAAAATTCTAATGTATGCCCCTCTTTTGGTTACATACAAGTCTCCATTCCAACTTATTTCTTGCATTGCCTTTTGCTAACATGAATTGGGTAGGCTTCATAAGCTTCATATGTATGCTTGTGGCCATTGTACTTTAGCCTTTCAACGTTCTCAAGCTTGAGATGATATGTTATGCATATGCATCACATATAACATTGCAATTTATGCCAATATATGTCTATACAAAACCTGGAGGTTCTCCTTTAATGTACTATCTCCTTCAAAGAACATATCTACTTTAAGTGGTTTTTAGTTTTCCCATGAATTATTTTGTGATGTTGTAGATGATTATCCATTTTACCTAATATGTTTGATGATCTTTTCCATGTTTTCTAGGGTGCACATACTTGTTGTTGATGGCTTTTTTTGCTTGAAAGTTGAACTGCCTAAAAGTGCATAGATCTCATCTAGGACCCTTTAAGAGTCATGATAACAACTATTGTTATAGGATTTTATTCTCCAAATGAAACACCAAAACCATACTTATCGGTTAATATTTGTGTAGGGATGTTTTTCTAATCTCTCCCATAATTTATGATACTAGTGGGATTGTATGCAAAAATTTATGTATGCCCTAAGAAATCTTATGTATGCCCCTCTTTTAGTTACATACAATTCTCCATTCTCACTTATTGCTTGCATTTCCGTTTCCTAACATTGCCTTTTCCTTTTACTTTCCTAACCCCTTTTCAACAATAATAGTTGCAGATTTAATCAAGTGTTTTTCTACCGAGGTGGTTGAGTCAACTGAGTTGACCCCCAACCAAGCTAACTCGGCCTTTGAAACGATTAGAGTGACAAGTTTGGTACCGAACCAAGAAAATCAGGGTATGACTAAATGGATCAGTAAAAAATGGTCAATTCATCCCAATCCGTACTAAATTGACCAAGTGAATGTGGGAATGCATAGGCCACACACATGACACTTCAATTCAAAAAAAAAAAACCTAGAAATATAAACATCTAGACTCTAACCTACTTCATTGTCGAGTCAATTAGGTTTGTAGGATTCCTATACATCATAACACTATTCGGAGTAAAACACAACTTGCTTTGTAGGCCCTAGATGCCACCCATGTGCACAATAGTCAATCTATAGAGCAGCCCCCGAATACAAAATCGTTCTTCACAAAATAGGGCATGTACCATGTGAACAACCTTCGAAGTGGACCAGCTCGATGAGTAACCTCCAAGCATGTAATATCTCTCATGAAATGGTGTATAAAATAGTGTAAGCATGCTTCAAATGACCACCTTCTCCTTTGGTATGGCTGAACACTGCCCTTATGCATGTGTCTCCAAGGGTGAATGTTCCTCAAATAATGAGAGAAGGCAATAAACCAGTACACCAAGGTGAATTGGCCCTATTTAGGCCTTCCAGAACAAAATTGGTATTTCCAATGTCACACTGGGAGAAATGTTGGGTAGTCCTATGGGCATAAACAACTCTAGAATCAAGTATGAGCATCAAAGGAACAAATCTGAGCACTTTATAGTAATGGACAAATAATGATGTTGAGTTATTGGAGATCCTGTAGAGTGGATGTTTTAACCTCTGTGCTACTCTATAGAGTGGATGTTTTAAGCTCTGTGCAAACTCATGTACGAGTTTGAGCCAACATTTACATCCACTCTACAGGATCTCCAGAGAACTAACATCATTATTTTTCCATTAGTATAAAGGAGATGTACTAGAAGATTTGCCTGTACATGTTGATTTTACTGTTTAGTTCAACCTAAATGAGAAACAAAGAGGAGCACTAAGCAAGCTACAACACTTTTCGTGCGCGTCAAAGAGTTGTAGCTTGCTTAGTCTCCTCTATGTTTCGTTCAACTTCTTCATGAAATCAACAAGTCCTCACAAATCTTCTAGTACAATTCCTTTACAGTAATGGACAAAGAGTGGACATTTCCAGATCTGCTACTTGGCACGTTCGGGAATGAAAAGAATGTTTTAAATACATTTATATCAGTCTGCAATATTTGCTAATTCTAAAGCCGATGATGAAGAAAAAACTTGGTATTTTAAATGTCACACTAGGAGCGATGTTGGGCAGTCCTATGGGCATAAAAAACTCTAGAATCAAGTATGAGCATCAAAGGGACAAATCTGAGCACTTTGGGAGCATTCTGAAGGTCACTTCTCAAATCAACTATAATTAGGCCAACTTTCAGATCTGGGCACATTGCAGCAATAAAAGATGATCATCAATGGCAATAGGAGGCAGTCTTTGCAATTCTGGCTGTGAAAACGAGAAATCTGTGGGTGAAAAAAAACCTAAAATCTCATTCATGTGCTTTATAGCAGCATCCACATGAATTTTGGGCACAAACAAACCTGTTTGGTAGTAAAAAAGGGTATGAAGCAACCCTATTTCACCATCTTGGGCACCCTTGTGCACTTATCCATCACCGAACAAGTGTACCTCTAAATATGGGCCAAATTGGAGGGTTAAAAGGCAGTTCTGGGCATGAATAGCCCTATGAAAAGTGACAAACAACAAAAAAACTGGCTTTCAGAAAGCCATTGAATATGCTAATGCTTGGATTACCAACATGAGGGAAAGCCATTGAATATGCTAATTCTTGGAATATAAGACCACCTTGGTTGGACACTAATGCAAACCTGTGTATGAGTTTTATCCAAAATTTACATCCACTCTACAGGATCTCCAGAGAACTATCATCATTATTTTTTCATTAGTATAAAGGAGATGTACTAGAAGATTTTCCTGTTCTTGTTGATTTTACTGTTTAGTTGAACCTAAATGAGGAACAAAGAGAAGCACTAACCAAGCTATAACACTTTTCGTGCGTGTCAATGTGCGCGTGCGTGAAAGTGTTGTAGCTTGGTTAGTCTCCTCTCTGTTTCGTTCAACTTCTCCGTGAAATCAACAAGTCCTCGCAAATATTCTAGTACAATTCCTTTACAGTAATGGACAAATAATGATGTTGAGTTTTTGGAGATCCTATAGAGTAGATGTTTAAACGTCTATGCTACTCTGAAGTGCATAAGCCAGCACTTCAGAGGCATATTTCCCAGTGGTAACCTACAACAATCATATATATATATATATACCTAATCCATGGTGGTGAAGAGCGGACATTTACAGATCTGCTACTTGGCACGTTCAGGAATGAAAAGAATGTTTTAAATACATTTATATCAGTCTGTAATATTTGCTGATTCTAAAGTTAACCAACTGTCTAAGGGACAAAGGTCATCTTATCTTGTTAATTGTAAGAGGGACAAAAAAAAATCAGACACGGTGAAAATTGACATAAAATGTTCAAATAAAAAATAGAGGACATCAAAATACCTAGTACTTGCTTTAAGACCCAAAGCATAAACCATAAGATTCACGATTTTCCATTAATGGCAAAGTATTACCTAACCCAATTTCCAGTCAACCAAGCACCTCATGGTTGAATCATGATATTGCAGCAATCTGCATACACCCTTCACTTGAATGATGTTAGAATTGCCAAGAACTAACATCATTCAAGTGAAGGGTGTATGCAGATTGCTGCAATATCATGATTCAACCATGAGGTGCTTGGTTGATTGGGAATTGGGTTAAGTAATACTTTGCCATTAATGCCAAGAACTAACATCATTCAAGTGAAGGATGTATGCAGACTGCTCCAGACATTATATCTCTACTCATTCGATTTACTACAAAGTGTTGTAGCTTGCTTAGTGCTCCTCTCTGTTTATCATTTATGTTCAACTTCACCGTGAAATCAACAAGTCCAGGCAAATCTTCTAGTACAATGCCTTTACATTAATGGACAAATAATGATGTTGAGTTCTTGGAGATCTTGTAGAGTGGATGTTTTAACCTCTTCACTGCTACTCTGTAGTGTATAAGCCAGCACTTCAGAGGCATTTTTCCCAGTGGTAACCTACGACAATCATATATATATATATATATATATATAATCAATGGTGGTGAAGAGTGGACATTTCCAGATCTACTACTTGGCACATTCAGCAGTGAAAAGAATGTTCTAAATACATTTATATCAGTCTGTAATATTTGTTGATTTATTCCTTTTAGCTTGTCTTGATGATGCTTGCTTTCCCATATTAATTTTCAACCCTAAGGCAACCCTAAGGAATAAAATTGATCAGCTTCACAAGAATACTGGACAAACATTCAAAGGTAACACCTCTAATCTAGGAATCTTGACTACATCCACATCACTAACCTTCAACGGACTAAGAATTTAAGTCTAAAACTGAAGTAGCTAATCCAAAGAAGCAATAAATAAGAGAGATCAGTAATATGAGGGGATCATCCACCTCAATAATTCAAAGGATGTCAATAGCAACAGCACATAAAATACTCAAGTGCTAAGGGCTAGAAAATCTGGAAAGTGCCCTGATTAGTACATTCACCATCAATGAATTCAGTAAACTGAAAATGGCATGAGGCCAAGGTTAATGCTTCTTTGGATAAGCTATCAGCCTTAGTATTGTGTTCTCTGAATATGTGAACCGCTTTTAGCTGGATGAAGTAAGGTTCCATATCACAGATACGTTGACACCAGCCATCAAGTGCAAGTAAAGTTAGTGCTGATCTTCTATTGAACCAATTAATGATGGCTGTGGAGTCACCATGAATGTGCAGTGTGGGAAGGACCATGGATTTAGCACACTAAAGGAGAGTCCATAAAGCAACTAGTTCAAATCTGGTGTTTGTACTCAGGCCAACACCCAATTTGAAGCATAAATAGTGGTCCTGGGTGATCAAAAGATGAACACCTATACCTCCAATTTGATTGGCTAAAGCCCCATCAAAGAAGATGTAGGTACAATTATCGAAATAGTTTATTTAGTCCAACTTATTACCTTTCTTTTTTGCGTTGACTTAGCCACTTTAAATTCACTAACTCTAAAATAGCTAATAAGTGTTGGCTAATAATGGTGATGATTCCTGGTATTATGTTTCATTAGGTTGCAACATGGCAAACTTGTGAAACAAACTACCAAGAATCGTCACCATTGCTTAGCTAAACACTTGTTATCTTTTGTGAGATATAGTTCATGTGGACAGAGTTCTTGAATTTTGTCCTCATGGACAGTTTTGTTTGATGATGATATTAAAAGGTATATTGTAGAAAAAAATTTAATATTTTGAAAAAATAGTTATTGTAAGTGGATTACTTCATTCAATCACTTAATGAAAATATCCGACATAGTCCAAGCTCTCATGGTGTTTAGAGCTTGGGAATTACTGGGTTAGGTTCAAGTTGCTTTCTAATATAAGGTTTCTATAATAAAATACCATAAAGAATAAATCCATAACATTTGGCAGAATTCTGGAAAACCGCTGTTGTCGCTACAATTTGGAAGATACTGGGTTAGGTTCGAGTTTCTTTCTAACATTGACAAAATAAAAGTTGCATGCAAAACAATGTCATGCCAAAAGGCCCTATAATATATTTGTTTTGGAGAATACATAGGAAGAAGACTGTTAGTGAGAGAAGGTACACATACCAATAATAATAATGTTGATATTACATCGAGATAGGTGAAGCATGCAAGCAATGCGTGTGGCAGAAGATGTAGGTACAATTATCAAAATAGTTTATTTATTCAAACTTATTACCTTTCTTTTTTGTTTTGAATTAGCCACTTTCAATTCACTAACTCTAAAATAGATAATAACTGTTGGCTAATAATGGAGATGACTCATGGTATTATGTTTCATGGGATTGCAACATCGCAAACTTGTGAGGCATAATACCACGAGTCATCACCGTTGCTTGGCAGAAAACTTGTTATCTTTTGTGAGATATAGTTCATGTGGAGAGAGTTCTTGAAATATGTCCTCATGGACAATTCTGTTTGACGATGATATTAACAAGTATGTTGAAAAAAATTTAATATTTTATAATGATCTTAAATGATCTAGGGGTTAGGTTCTAGTTTCTTGCTTATAACAAAACATGGATCGACAATCCTGCTTGGGGTAGTGACCAATTTTCATCCTTCTCCAACGGATCGAGCATACATGTGAGCAAAAAAACTCTAACTATCGTGGCTATGGTGGAACTCGAATCCTTATCTAAACCTCCCTTACACAACAGGATTTGAACCCGAAATCCGACATCATCCGACATTTCGCACGGATATGTCGGACAACAATCACTGAAAATAATTCTGATAAAAAAAGATTTATATCGCCGTAAAATATCCGACACAAAGGCGTCAGAATATATATAGCTATGTTCATCATCAACAAACAGATGACAATTGATCAGCTTCATAGGAATACTGGACAAACCTTTAAAGGTAACACCTATAATCTAGGAATATTGACTACATCCACATCACTAACCTTCAATAGACAGAGAATTCAAGTCTAATACTGAAGTAGCTAATCCAAAGAAGCAATAAACAAGAGAGATCAGTAATATGAGGGGATCATCCACCTCAATCATCCAAAGGATGTCAATAGCAACAACACATAAAATACTCAAGTGCTAAGGGCTAGAAAAGATGGAAAGTGCCCTAATCAGTACATTCACCATAAGTGAATTCAGTAAACTAAAAATGGCCTGAGGCCAAGGTTAATGCTTCTTTGAATAAGCTATCAGCCTTAGTATTGTGTTCTCTGAATATGTGAATTGCTTTTAGCTGGATGAAGTAAGGTTAACATGATAGAGCTGAAGTTGTTCCCTGATAGTGATCAAGTAACTAGCAAGTATTGGATGCATACACTAGCAAATATGTGGAATAAACCTCAATACATCCCTAAACTAAGACAGTCATTGAGAGAAGGTACACATACCAATAATAATAATGTTGATATTATGTCGAGATAGGTGAGGCACGCAAGCAATGCATGTAGCAGAAGATGTAGGTACAATAATCAATGTAAATGCATGCACATCAAAGAAAACCCATGTTTGAAAGCTGATAAGGATGGAATGAAGTTGGTGAAGAAACATGCAATATAGACAGAGGCCCTTTGGGTTGTTAGTTATGAAAGAAACTATTCTCCTATTATATTACATCATCCAAAGAATCTGAATTAGATGGTCCATATTGTTGATATTCTGATGAGGAATATTTTGTAGGCAAACCCTTGTTTGATGATGAGATGGAAAATGCATGCATTTATCCATTTCATGAAGAGTTGGATGTTATATTTGAAATCAGTAATCATAGTTTTGGCGGCCCCATATATGATTCATCTAGTGAAACATCTAATGAGGAACCTAAATATTTGGAACCTATAGAGCAACCAAGCATCCACTCTACAGGATCTCCGGGAACTAACATCATTATATCTATACTCATTCGATTTCGTACAAAGTGTTGTAGCTTGCTTAGTGCTCCTCTGTGTTTGTCATTTACGTTCAACTTAACAGCGAAATCAACAAGTCAAGGAAAATATTTCTAGTACATCTCCTTGGTCTATTATAGTCCAAGCATTAACATATTCAATGGCTTTCCCTCATGTTGGCAATCTATGTGTTTCCCCTGTCCAGTTTGGAATACACAACAAACGTCACAGAGACGTTATGAGACTTTGTTGCTGATCTATGGCTTGGAGCCAGATGTGAGCATATTGATCGAGCCATGTTCTAAGACAACACTCATTAACT
>LPNX010633315.1:206320-242677 GCA_001517045.1 Pseudotsuga menziesii
TCTTTCAGTTGTTCTATACCTGTGATTCTTAGAGAGGAAATGCCTATACTCATCAAACACCTCCTTTCTTAAGCTTTTTGAACGACGAGATTTTATCTTAGGACCACAAACTGGACATGCAAATTTACCCTTTGTCTGAAGACCTACAATATTTAGATATGGAATATCTATGTAAAATATATTCATATATAAAATATTTTAGCTACTCCATATCATTAAATTCAATTAAAGTGTAACTTAAAATTACAAACCACAAAATGAAGTTAACCCAGTGGCATCGTGTATTGTTCATATAACCATTGCATGGAATTAAAATTGCCTTTTTCATATTTTTCTAGATACATCAGACATAGTTATGCCATTCGATAACTTCAGTAGCTCATCTATAAGAGGTTCGATGTATACATTCATATCTTTGACTTGGAACTTACCTGATTCATAATTTGAAGTACATATAAAATATATCATTATGAGAACTATTAAGATATATAAACCATGCAGAAGAGTAAAATAATAGATATATATATGAAATTAAGATACATATTACGAAAAATGAGATACCAAAACTACATTATAAATAAAATATTTTTCGTCCATAAAACCTGGAATAATCATCGACAACATTATGTGCTCCCTCTTTATTGACAACCATGGGGGAATGTTATTGTTGATAACAAAAATAGGCCACACCGTGTAAATGGATTTCATCTGTGCAAATGGATTAACACCATATGTTGCCAAATAAATCCTAAGATTACATGGTTCTTCTTTAAAGTGATGCCACTTTTCCTCAATATCTCTAAAAGCAGTACCATCTGCAGGAATTCGGATAACATCATCTTGACTTCTGTTCCTGGCATGGTAATCCATAAATTGCACTATGTTTTTGCACCTGAACAGTCGTTGCAAACATGGAATGATGGGAATATAACGAAGAACCTTCCGAGGCACCTTTTTTGTTATGTTATCTGTACGATATCTACTTACATGACATTCCGGACATTCTGTTGCAAATTCATGTTGATTATAATATATAACATGGCCATCGGGGCATGCATGAATTACTTCATAATGCATTCCAATCTCTTTCATGATGGAAGATAAATCTCGATATCTGCAAGGTAAAATATTTGATGGTGGTAACAAAAAATCAGCTATCAAGCTACAAAAAAAAATTGTTAATGTAATAAATAAATAATATTAACAAAACATGCTTCATCCGTACGATGATCAATAATGAGTTAACAATACAATTATTAGAGGAATACAAATAAACTTTATCATGATCTTATATATGTGATGGATTATTTTAGATACCTTAGCATCCGTGTGATTGCAATGTTTGAAAGACCATTCATAACCTTCAAGCTCATTATCAACAATATAGTAGAGAGAAGATTTGTTTTGGAGCCTTCATAAAGGGGTTCATATGCCTTATCGAGAAGAGGTATATCGTGAACATCATCAAAGTCATCATCATTTTCATTATCAACATCATCGTCATCCATTCTAATGTTAAATGAATCATGGATCAATGTAATTGTACCATCATTTTCAATTACATCATCGGCATGATCATATTGTTCAATATGATCATTCACTTGTTCTCCATTAAACATACACGCTCCATGATCCTGATCCTGAACTTGTTCTGAAAGCACTTCCTTTGGACGACATGCTATAGGGTGTCTTTCCTTTAATATAAATACATGGAAACATCAATAGATATACATTAATATATGAAAAAAAATAATACTGACAATTACAAAAAAAAATGAATATAATAATGTTTATAATGCTAAACCTACAAATGGACGATATTCGTTCCCCCTCTCAGCGTGTCCATGTTCCTTGCAATGTTTTGTGGCTGTTGAGATCAATATTATTCTCCTCTTAAATCCCCTGCATTGAGTACTCGGACAATAACATTTTTCATCACCCCTTCGTTTCATTGCATCCCATAGTCTAGAAAGCAATTGTCGGTTGTCTTCACTTGGATCCAGAATATTTAATCTATTTGACATTTTGTCATAAACTTCGTTAATGAATATAAACGGTTGTCTTAAAAAATCAAGTTCCACGCATCAAGGTTTTGTCAAACGGAGAGAAGTCGAAGAATAAAAAATTCTCGGCAAACTGTCTATCGATGAAAAAAAGAAAATTTCTACAACTGCCCGTTGAATAATAAAACAATTCTTGAAAACGTCCATCGAGAAACAAATAATTTTCGCAAATTGTCCGTCGCTTATACAACAAACATGTTGAAATGTTCAAAACAATTTATATTTATAATGGACATGCGTCGGATATTCGACCCCTTGAACATAGTTGCCGTCGAAAGTATGGGACCATAAAATTTAAAATCATGTAAACCTTAATTTTTTTATTATAAGAAAACCTATACAGGCCGTCGGATCTCCGACTCTTAGGGGTCGGATAACCAACATTATTGGGTACACAAACGTCGAATATCCGACACTAAAGTGTCGGATAACTGACACTACAAGGGTCAGAAATCCGACGCCCTAGTGTCGGAGATTCAATGACGCTATAAATATTTTGTTATCGACATTCTTTTGATTGATCACTGTCTGACACATCCGTGCAAAATGTCGGATGACGTTGGAATTCGGGTTCAAATCCCGTTGTGATTTTTATGATATTTGGAGCTATAAAATAGATACAAATTTTTATGAGATTTGGAGCTATAAAAATAAATTTCATAAAAGTAGGTGTCCATGCTTATCACTGAAATAGGTACCTATTTTTATAGCTCCAAATCTCATAAAATAGATGTCCATGCTTGTATCTAAAATGGTACCTATTTTTATATCTCCAAATGTCATAAAAATAGGTGTCCACGTTTATTTCTAAAATGTGTACCTATTTTTATAGCTCCAAATTTCGTAAAACTAGGTGCCCATGCTTATCTCTTTTTATACCTATTTTTAGAGATAAGCACAAACACCTATTTTTATGAGATTTGTAGATATAGGTGTAGGTACCCATTTTAGAGATAAGCATAGAAACCTATTTTTATGAGATTTGGAGCTATAAAAATAGGTAACCATTTGAGAGATCAGCATGGACACCTATTTCTATGAGATTTGGAGCTATAAAAATAAGTACCCATTTGAGAGATAAGCATGGACACCTATTTTTATGAGTTTTGGTGCTATAAAAAATGGTACCCATTTGACAAACTTTAAACGAGGGCCATATTAGCTCCAAATCTATTAAAAATAGGTATCCATGTTTATCTCTCAAATGGGTACCTATTTTTATAGCTCCAAATATCATAAAATTAGGTGTCTTTGCTTATTTCTAAAATGAGTACCTATTTTTACAGCTCCAAATCTCATAAAAAAATAGGTATCCATGCGTATCTCTTAAATGGGTACCTAAATCCACTTTCAAAACTCAATTCCAAGAAAGTTGATAAATCTCATAAAAAAAGGTACCCATTTTAAAGATAAGCGTGGACACCTATTTTGATGAGATTTGGAGCTATAAACATAGGTACCCATTTTGGAGATATAAAAATAGGTACACATTTGAGATAAGCATGGATACATATTTTTATAAGATTTGGATCTATAAAAATAGGTACTCATTTTAAAGATAAGCATGGATACCTATGTTTATAGCTCTAAATCACATAAACATAAGATCCCAAAACTCATAAAAATATGTGTCCATGCTAATCTCTACTGGGTACCTATTTTTATAGCTCCAAATCTATTAAAAATAGTTACCAATTTGAGAGATAAGCAAGGACACCATTTTTTATGAGATTCAGAGCTATAAAAATAGGTACCCATTCTAGAGATTAGCATGGGCACCTATTTTTATGAGATTTGGAGCTATAAAAGTAGGTATCGATTTGAGCGATAAGCACCCATTTTAGAGATAAGCATGGACATGTTATTTTATGAGATTTCGAGCTATAAAAATAGGTACCCATTTTAGAGATAAACATTGACACCTATTTTTATCAGATTTGGAGCTATAAAAGTAGGTACGCATGTGAGAGAAAAGCATGGAAACCTATTTTATGCGATTTGGAGCCATAAAAATATGTACCCATTTTAGAGATAAGCCTGTACACCTATTTTTATGAGATTCGGAGTTATAAAAATATGTACCCAATTTAGAGATAAGCATGGAGACATATTTTTATGAGATTTGGAGCTATTTTTTTCGGCATTCAAGGTTGGTCAAACCAGGTACCTATGTGAAAGATAAGCATGGACACCTATATTTATGAGATTTGGAGCTATAAGAATAGGTACCCGTTTGAGAGATAAGCATGTAAACCTATTTTAATAAGATTTGGATCTATAAAAATAGGTACCAATTTGAGAGATAAGCATGGACACCTATTTTTATGAGATTTGGAGCTATAAAAATATGTATTTTTTTTAGAGATAAGCACGGACACCTATTTTTATGAGAATTGGAGCTATAAATATAGGTACCCATTTGAGAAATGGACATCTATTCTTATGAGTTTTGGAGATATAAAGATAGGTACCCATTTGAGAGCTAAGAATTCACACCTATTTTTAAGATATTTGGAGCTATAAAAATAGGTACCCATTTGAGAGATAAGCATTAACACCTATTTTATGAGTTTTGGAGCTATAAAAATGGGTACCCATGATTTGAAAGTGGATTTAGCTACCCATTTGAGAGATAAGCATGGACATCTATTTTTATGATAGTTGGAGCTATTTTGGCCCCCGTTCAAGGTTGTCAAACCAAGGTTAAAATTATGCACTTTTGTCGACTTTCTCGAAATTGAAATTTTAAAGTGGATTTAGGTATCCATTTGAGAGATAATCATGGACACCTATTTTTATGAGATTTGGATCTATTTTTCCCCTCGTTCAAGGTTGTTCAAACAACGGTTGAAAACATGCACTTTTGTAGCCTTTCTCGGAATTGAAATTTTAAAGTAGATTTAGTTACACATTTGAGAGATAAGCATAGACACCTATTTTTTTAGATTTGTAGCTATACAAATAGGTACCCATTTTAGAGATAAGCACAGATACCTATTTTTATGAGATTTGGAGAAATAAAAATATGTACCCATTTGAAAAATAAGCATGGACACCTGTGTGTCCAAATCTCATAAAATATGTGTCTCTCAATTGAGTACCTTAATCCACTTTCAAAACATGGGTACCTATTTTTATAGCTCCAAATATCATTAAAATAGGCACCCATTTGAGAGATAAGCATAAACACCTATTTTTATGAGATATAGAGCTATAAAATATGTACTCATTTTAGAGATAAGCATGAACACCAATATTTTTAAGATTTAGAGTTATAAAAATAGGTACCAATTTCAAATATAAAAATAGAAACATATTTTTATGAGATTTGGAGCTATAAAAATAGGTACCCATGTTTTGAAAGTGGAATTAGGTACCCATTTGAGAGATAATCATGGACAAATATGTTTTTGAGATTTGGAGCTATAGAAATAGGTGTCCATTCTTATTTTTATAGCTCCAAATCTCATAAAAATATGTGTCCATTTGTGAGATAAACATAGACAAATAGGTACCCATGTTTTAAAATTGTATTTAGGTACATATTTGAGAGATAAGCATGGACACTTATTTCTATGACATTTGGATTTAAAAAATTAGGTACCCATTTGAGAGATAAGCATGGATACCTATTTTTATGAAATTTTGAGCTATAAAACTAAGTACTCATTTTATAGATAAGCGTGGACACCTATTCTTATGAGATTTGGAGCTATAAAAATAGGTACCCATTTGAAAAATAAGCATGGACACCTATTTTTACGAGTTTGGAAGCTATAAAAATAGGTGCCCATTTGACAAATAAGCATGGACACCTATTTTTATTATATTTAGATCTATTTTTTTTGAATTTAGAGCTTTAAAATTAGGTACCCATTTGTGAGATAAGAATTAACACTTGTTTTTATGAGATTTGGGGCTATATAAATAGGTACCCATTTTATAGATAATCATGAACATCTATTTTTATGAGATTTGGAGCTATAAAAATAGGTACCCATTTTAGAGATAAGCATGGATACCTATTTTATGATATTTAGAGGTATTTATATAGGTACCCATTTGAGAGATAAGCATGGACACCTATTTTAGATATAAGCATGGACACCTATTTTTTTGAAATTTGGAGCTATAAAAATAGGTACCCATTTTAGAGATAAGCATGGACACCTATTTTTATGAGATTTGCAGGTATCACAATAGGTACCCATTGGAGAGAAAAGTATGGACACCTATTTTTATGAGATTTGGAGTTATAAAAATAGGTACGCATTTGAGAGATAAGCATGTACATCTATTTTAGAGATAAGCATGGACACCTATTTTTATGACTTTTTGAGCTATAAAAATAGGTACTCATTTTAGATGTAAGACTAGACACCTATTTTTATGAGATTTGGAGCTATAAAAATAGGTATCCATTTTAGAGATAAGCTTGGATACTTGTTTTTATGAGATTTGGAGCTATTAAAATAGGTACCCATTTTAGAGATAAGCATGGAAACCTATTTTTATGATATTTGAAGTTATAACAATAGCTACCCATTTTAGAGATAAGCATAGATAAAAGTGCATATTTTCAACCTTGGTTTGATTAACCTTGAATGAGAGCCATTTGAAAGATATGCATGGACACCAATTTTTATGAGATTTGGAGCTATAAAAATAGGTACCCGTTTTGGAGATAAGCATGGATACCTATTTTTATAAGATTTGGAGTTATGCAAATAGGTATCCATTTGAGAGATAAACATGGATACCTATTTTTATGAGATTTGGAGCTATAAAAATAGGCACCCGTTTGAGATATAAGCACGGACACCTAGTTTTATGTACCCATTTGAGAGATAAGCGTGGACACTTATTTTTGATATAAACATAGACACCTATTTTTATAAGATTTGAAGCTATAAAAATAGGTACTCATTTTAGAGATAAGCATGGAAACCTATTTTTATAGCTCTAAATGTCATAAAATTATGTCTCCATGTTTATTTCTAAAGTAGGTTTACAAGTCTTATCTCTCAAATGGGTACCTATTTTTATAGCTCCAAATCTCATAAAAATAGATGTGAATTGTTATCTCTTAAATGACTACCTATTTTTATAGCTCTAAATCTCATAAAAATAGGTATCCATGCCTATCTCTCAAATGGGTACCTATTTTAATAGCTTTAATTCTCATAAAAATAGGTGTCCTGGCTTATCTCTAAAATGGGTACATATTTTTATAGCTTCATATATCATAAAAATAGATGTCCATGCTTATCTCTTAAATAGGTGTCGAGGCTTATCTCTCGAATGGGTATGTATTTTTATAACTCCAAATCTCATAAAACTAGGTGTTCATAAATCCACATTCAAAAACTCGATTATGAGAAAGTCGACAGAAGTGCATATTTTCAACCTTGGTTTGACCAACCTTGAACGAGGCCAAAAATAGACCCAATTCTCATAAAAATAGTTATGCTTATATTTAAAATGGGTACTTATTTTTATAGCTCTAAATCTCATAAAAATTGACACCAATGTTTATCTCTCAAATGGGTACCTATTTTTATAGCTCAAAATTTCATCTAAAATAGGTATCCATCCTTATCGCTAAAATTGGTACCTATTTTTATAGCTCCAAATCTCATAAAAATGGACACCGATGTTTATATCTCAAATGGGCACCTATTTTTATAGCTCAAAATCTCATAAAAATAGATGTCCATGTTTATCCCTCAAATGGGTACCTAAATCCACTTTCAAAACTCAATTTCGAGAAAGTCGTCAAAAGAGCATATTTTCAACCGTGGTTTGACCAACTTTGAACAAGGACCAAAATAACTTTAAATATCATAAAAATAAGTGTCCATGCTCATCTCTAAAATGGGTACCTATTTTTATAGCTACAAATCTCATAAAAGTAGCTACAGAACTCATAACAATAAAATGGGTACTTATTTTTATAGCTCTAAATCTCATAAAAATAGGTGTTTATGCTTATTTCTAAAAAATATATCCATTTGAGAGATAAGTCTAGACACTTATTTTAGAGATAAACATGGACACCTACGTTTATGAGATTTGGAGCTATAAAAATAGGTACTCATCTGAGAGATAAGCATAGACACCTATTTTTATGAAATTTCAAGCTATAAAAATAGGTATCCATTTTAGAGATAAGCATAGACACCTATTTTTATGTGATTTTGGAGCTATAAAAATAGGAAACCATGTTTTCAAATTGGATTTAGGTACCCATTTGATAGATAAACATGGACACCTATTTTTATGAGATTTTGAGCTATTTTAGCCCTCGATCAAAGTTGGTCAAACCAAGGTTGAAAATATGCGCTTTTGTCGACTTTTTTGAATTTAGTTTTGAAGGTGGATTTAGGTACCCATTTGAGAGATAAGCATGGAAACCTATTTTTATAAGATTTTGATTTATTTTCTCTCTTCTTCAAGGTTGGTCAAACCAAGGTTGAAAATATGCACTTCTGTCGACTTTCTTGAAATTGAGTTTTGAAAGTAAATTTAGGTATGCATTTGAGAGATAAGCATGGACATCTAAGTATCCATTCTAGAGATACGCATGGGTACCCATTTGAAATATAAGCATGGACACCTATTTTTATGAGATTTGGAGCTATAAAAATAATTACCCATTTGAGAGATAAGGCTCGACACCTATTTTTATGATATTTGGATCTATAAATATACGTACCCATTTTTTGAAAAGAGATTTAGGTACCCATTTGAGAGATAAACATGGACACCTATTTTTATGAGATTTGGAGCTATAAAAATATTGACCCATTTGAGTGATAAGCCTAGACATCTATTTAGATATAAGCATGGAAATTTATTTTTATGACATTTGGAGCTATAAAAATAGGTATCCATTTGAGAGATAAGCATGGACACCTATTTTTATGAAAGTGGATTTAGGTACCCATTTGAGAGATAAGCATGGACACCTTTTTTTATGATATGTGGAGCTATAAAAATAGGTACCCATTTTAAAGATAAGCATGGACACCTATTTTAGAGATAAGCCTAGACACTTATTTAGATATAAGCGTGGACACCTATTTTTATGACATTTTGAGCTATAAAAATAGGTACCCATTTTAAATATAAGCATGGACCCCTATTTTTACAAAAGTGGATTTAGGTACCCATTTGAGAGATAAGCCTAGACACCTATTTAGATATAAGCATGGACACCTATTTTTATGACATTTGGAGCTATAAAAATTGGTACCCATTTTATATATAAGCATGAACACCTATTTTTATGAAAGTGGATTTAGGTGCTCGTTTGAGAAATAAGCATGGACACCTATTTTTATGATATTTATATCTATAAAAATAGGTACCCATTTGCGAGATAACCATGGAAACCTTATTTTATGATATTTGGAGCTATAAAAATATGTAACTATTTTATAGATAAGCATCAACACTTATTTTAGAGATAAGCTTGGACACCTATTTTTATGCGGTTTGGATCTATTTTTATGAAATTTGGCACTATAAAAATAGGTACCTATTTTATAGATAAGTATGGACACCTATTTTATGATATTTGGATCTATAAAAAAAGATACCCATTTGAGAGATAAGAATGGAGACCTATTTTTGTGAGATTTGGAGCTTTAAAAATAGGCACCCATTTGATGGGTGAACCTGGACACTTATTTTAGAGATAAGCATGGACACCTATTTATATTATATTTGGAGTTATAAAAATATGTACCCATTTCCTAGATAAGCATTGACACCTATTTTTATAACTCCAAATCTCATAAAAATAGGTGTTCATGCTTATGTCTAAATTGGGTAACTAAATACTCTTTTTCAAAACATGGGTACCAATTTTTATAGCTTGAAATATCATAAAAATAGGTTTCCATACTTATCTCTGAAATGGGTACGGATTTTTATAGCTCCAAATATCATAAAAATGGGTGTCCATGATTATCTCTAAAATGGTTATTTATTTTTATAGCTCGAAATTTCATAAGAATATGTGTCCATGCGTATCTATAAAATGGGTACTTAAATCCATTTTCAAAACATGGGTACCTATTTTTATAGCTCCAAATGTCATAAAAATAGGTGTCCATGCTTATCTCTCAAATCGGTACCTATTTTTATAGATCCAAATTTTATAAAAATAAGTGTCCATGCTTCTCTCTAAAATGGGTACTTATCAAAATATGTATCCATTTTAGAGAAAATCATGGAAACATATTTTTATGAGATTTCGAGATATAAAAATAGGTGCCCATTTAAGAGATAAGCATGGACACCTATTTTTATGACATTTGCAGTTATAAAAATAGGTTCCCGTGTTTTGAAAGTGTATTTAGGCACCCATTTTAGAGATAAGCATGAACACTTATTTTTATGAAATTTTGGAGCTATACAAATAGGTACCTATTTGAGAGATAAGCATGGACACCTAATTTTATAAGATTTTGGAGCTATAAAATTACGTACCCATTTTAGAGATACACATGGACACCTATTTTTATGAGATTTAGAGCTATTAAAAAATGTACCCATTTGACAGACAAGCATGGACACCTATTTTTATGAGATTTGGAGCCATAAAAATAAGGATTTGAAGCTATACAAATAGGTACTGAGTTTAGAGATAAACATGAACACCTATTTTTATGATATTTGAAGCTATAATAATAGGTACCTATTTGAGATATAAGAATTGACACCTATTTTTATGAGATTTGGAGCTATGAAAATATGTGTCCATTTGAGAGATAAGCTTAGACACCCATTTTAGAGATAAGCACGAAAACATATTTTTATAAGATTTGGAGCTATAAAAATAGGTACATGTTTGAGACATAAGCATGGACAACTATTTTTATGAGATTTGGTTCTATAAAAATCGTTATCCATTTGATACATGAGGCTCAACAACTATTTTTATGAGATTTGGAGCTATAAAAATAGGCACCCATCTAAAAGATAAGCATGGACGCCTATTTTTATGATATTTTGAGCTCTAAAAATAAGTACCAATTTTAGAGATAAATGGACACCTATTTTTATGTACCCATCTAAGAGATAAGTCTGGACACCCATTTTAGAGATAAACATGGACACCTATTTTTATGATATTTAAAGAGATAAAAATGGGTCCTTATCTCAGAGATAAGGATGGACAACCATTTTTATGAGCTTTGGAGCTATAAAAATAGGTATCCATTTTAGAGATAAGCATGGGGACCTATTTTTATGATATTTGCGTATATTTTTATGACATTTGGACCTATAAAAATAGGTACCCATTTTAGGTGTGCACTTTTGTCGACTTTCTCGAATTTTAAATTTGAAAGTGGATTTAGGTACCCATTTGAGAGATAAAAATCGACACCTATTTTTATGAGATATGGAGCTATAAAAATAGGCATCCATATGAAAGATAAGCATGGACACCTAGTTTTTATGAGGTTTGTAGCTATTTTGGCCCTCATTCAAGGTTGGTCAAACCAAGGTTCAAAATATACAGTTTTGTCTACTTTTTCGGAATTGAGTTTCGAAAGTGTATTAATATACCCATTTGAGAGATAAGCATGGACATCTATTTTCATGATATTTGGAGTTGTAAAATAGGTACCAATTTTAGAGATAAGCATGGATGTCTATTTTTATGAGATTTTGAGCTATAAAAATAGGTACCCATTTTATAGATAAGCATTGATACCTTAATTTATGAGATTTTGAGCTATAAAAATACGTACACATTTTAGGTGTGCACTTTTGTCGACTTTATCAGATTTGAAATTTTGAAAGTGGATATAGGTACGCATTTGAGAGAAAAGTTAGGATACCTATTTTTATGAGATTTGGAGCTATAAAAATAGGTACCCATTTGAGAAATAACAAGGGCACCTAATTTTATGTGATTTAGAGCTATAAAAATAGGTACCCATTTGAGAGATAAGCATGGACACCTATTTTTATGAGATCATGAGCTCTTTTGACTCGAAATGGGTACCTATTTTTATTGCTTCAAATGTCATAAAAATAGATGTCCATTCTTTTCTGTCAAATGGGTACCCATTTGAGAGATAAGCATGGACACATATTTTTATGACATTTGAGCTATAAAAATAGGTATCAATTTTAGAGATTTATAGCTAAAAAAATAGGTGTTCATTATTATCTCTCAAATGGGTACGTAAATCCATATTCAAAACACGGGTACCTATTTTATAGCTCCAAATCTTTCAAATGGGTACCTATTTTTATATCTCCAAATCTCATAAAAATAAGTGTTCATGCTTATCTCTCAAACGGGTATCTATTTTTATAGTTTAAATGTCATAAAAATAGGTGTCCATGCTTATCTCTAAAATGCGTACCTATTTTTATAGCAAAAATGTCATAAAAATAGGTATACATGTTTATCTCTCAAATGAGTACCTATTTTTATAGCTCCAAATCTCATAAAAATAGGTGTCCATGCTTATCTCTAAAATGGGTACCTATTTTTATAGTTCCAAATGTCATAAAAATAGGTGTTCATGCTTATCTTTCAAATGGGTACATTTTTATGAGATTTGGACCTATTTTTATGATATTTGGAGCATTAAAAAAGGTACCCATTTGAGAGATAAACATAGACATCTATTTTTATGAATTTGGAGCTATTAAAATAAATACCCATTTGAGATATCAGCATGGACACCTATTTTTATGATTTTTGAAGCTATAAAAATAAGTACCTATTTTAGAGATAAGGATGGACACCTATTTTTATGATATTTGCACCTATTTTTGTGAGATTTGGAGTTATAAAAATAGACACCCATTTGAGAGATAAGCATGAACACCTATTTTTATGAGATTTGGAGTTATTTTTTCACTCGTTAAGGGTTGGTCAATCCAAGGTTGAAGATATGCACTTTTGTTGCCTTTCTTGAAATTGAGTTTTGAAGGTGGATTTAGGTACTCATTTGAGAGAAAATCATGGACACCTATTTTTCTGATATTTGTAGGTATAAAATTAGGTACCCATTTGAGAGATAAACATGGATTTCCATTTTTATGAGATTTGGAGCTGTAAAAATAGGTACCCATTTGAAAGATAAGTTTGGACACTTAATTTTATGAGATTTGGAGATGTTAAAATAGGTACCTGTGTTTTTAAAATGGATTTAAGTACCCTTTCTAGAGATAAGAATGGGCATGCATTTTTATGAAATTTGGAGGTACTTTGGCCCTCATTCCAGGTTGGTCAAACCAAAGTTGAAAATATGCACGTTTGTCGACTTTTTCGGAATTGAGTTTTGAAAGTGGATTTAGATACCCATTTCAGAGATAATCTTGGACACCTATTTTACGGGATTTTGAGTTCTAAAAATAGTTACCCATCTAATAGATGAGCATGGACACCTATAATTACACATGGGTACCTAGTTTTATAGCACCAAATTTCATAAAAATATGTGTCTATTCCTATTTCTCAAATGGGTACCTATTTTTATAGCTTCAAATCTCATAAAAATAGGTGTCCATGCTTATCTTTCAAATGGGTATCTCAATTTATTTTAAAATTTTCAGTTCTGAGAAAGTTGACAAAAGAGCACACATAAAATGGGTACCTTATCTCTCAAATGGGTACCAATTTTTACAGCTCCAAACCCATGGATACCTTTTTTTATGAAATTTGTACCTATAAAAATAGGTACCCATTTAAGAGATAAGCATGGAGACCTATTTTTATGAGATTTGGAGCTATAAAAATAGGTACTCATGTGAGAGATAAGCATGAAAACCTATTTTATGACTTTTGGAGCTCAAAAATAGGTACCCATTTTAGAGATAAACATGGATACATATTTTAATGAGATTTCGAGCTATAAAAATAGGGACCTATTTGCGAGATAAGAATGGAAACCTATTTTTATGAGATTTGGAGCTATAAAAATAGATACCCATTTGATAAATAAGAATGGGAACCTATTTTTTTGAGATTTGGAGCTATTAAAATAGTTACCGATTTTAGAGATAATGGAAACCTATTTTTATTAGATTGCGAGATATAAAAATAGGCACCTATTTTAGAGATAAGCATGGACACCTATTTTTATGAGATTGGAAGCTATAGAAATAAGTACCCATTTGAGAGATAAGCATGAAAACCTATTTTTATGACATTTGGAGTTCAAAATTTGGTACCCATTTTAGAGATAAGCATGCAAACCTATTTTTATGAGATTTAGAGCTATAAAAATAGGTACCCATTTTAAATATAAGCATGGACACCTATTTTTATAAGATTAGCAGCTATAAAAGTAGTTACCTATGCTTATTTCTAAAATGCATATATATTTTTATAGCTCCAAATCTCATAAAAATAGATGTCCGTGTTTATCACTCAAATGGGCATCCATTTTTATAGCTCCAAATCACATAAAAATATGTGTCCATGTTTATCTATCAAATGGGCACCTATTTTTATAGCTCAGAATATCATAAAAATAGATGTCCATGCTTATCTCTAACATGTGTACCTATTTTTATAGTTCCAAATATCATAAAAGTAGCTGTAAATCTCATAAAAATAGGTGTCCATGCTCATCTCTAAAATAGGTGTCAAGACTTATCTTTAAAATTGGTACCTATTTTTATAGCTTCAAATCTTAAAAAAATAGGTGTCCACGCTTATCTATAAAATAGGTGTCTAGGCTTATCTTTGAAATTGGTACCTATTTTTATAGCTCCAAATCTCATAAAAATAGATGTCCATGCTTATCTCTCAAATAGATACCCAAATCACTTTCAAAACTTGGGTACCTATTTTTATGAGATTTCGAACTATAAAAATAGATATCGATTTTAGAGATAAGCATGAACACCTATTTTTATGAGATTTGTAACTATAAAAATAGGTACCAATTTAAGAGATAAGTATGGAAACCTATTTTTATGACATTTGGAGCTCTAAAATAGGTATCCATTTTAGAGATAAGTATGGAAACCTATTTTTATGAGATTTTGGAGCTATAAAAATAGGTACCCATTTTTATGGGATTTGGAGCTATAAAAATAGGTATCCATGCTTATCTCTAAAATGCGTATTTATTTGTATGGCTCCAATTCTCATAAGAATAGATGTCAATGCTTATCTCTCAAATGGGTACTCATTTTTATAGCTCCAGATTTCATAAAAAATTGTGTCCATGCTTATCTCTCAAATGGGTACTTATTTTTATAGCTCCAAATCTCATAAAAATAGGTGTTCATGCTAATATCTAAAATTGTTACCTATTTTTATAGCTCCAAATGTCATAAAAATATGTTTCCATGTTTATCTCTTAAATAGATACCTAAATCCACTTTCGAAACATATGTACCTATTTTTATAGCTCCAAATGTCACAAAAATAGGTGTCCATGGGTACATATTTTTAAAATGGGTACATATTTTTATTGGTACACATTTTAGAGATAAGCATGGACACCTATTTTTATGAGATCTGGAGCTATAAAAATACATACTCATTTGAAAGATTAGCATGGACACCTATTTTTATGACATTTGGAGCTATAAAAATGGGTACATATGTTTCGAAAGTGGATTTAGGTATCTATTTAAGAGATAAGCATGGAAACCTATTTTTATGAGATTTGGAGTTATAAAAATAGGTACCCATTTGAGAGATGAGCGTGGACACCTATTTTGATGAGATTTGAAGCTATACAAATAGGTACCCATTTGAGAGATAAGCATGAACACTATTTTTATGTCATTTGGAACTCTAAAAATAGGTACCCATGTTTTGAAAGTGTATTTAGGTACCCATTTTAGATATAAGCATGGACACCTATTTTTATGAGATTAGGAGTTATAAAAATAAGTACTCGTTTGAGAGATAAGCATGGACACCTATTTTTATGCGGTTTGAAGCTATAAAATAGGTACCCATTTGATAGATAAGCATGGACACCTATTTTTATGAGATTTGGAGCTATACAAATAGGTACCTATTTTAGAGATAACCATGGACACCTGTTTTTATAAGATTTGGAGCTATAAAAGTAGGTACTTATTTGAGAGATAAGCATGGACACCTATTTTTATGAGATTAGGAGCTAGAAAAATAGGTTTCCATTTGAGAGATAAGCCTAGACACCCATTTTAGAGAAAAGCATGGAAACCTATTTTTATAATATCTGGAGATATAAAAATAGGTACATGATTGAGAGATAAGCATGGACACCTATTTTTATGAAATTTGTAGCTATAAAAATAGGTACCAATTTGAGTGATAAGGCTAGATACCTATTTGTATGATATCTGGAGCTATAAAAATAGGTACCCATTTAAGAGATAAGAATGGACACCTATTTTTATGAGATTTGGAGCTATAAAAATAGGTATCAAATTTAGAGATAATCATGGACACCTATTTTTATGAGATTTTGAGTTACAAAAATTGGTACCCATTTGAGAGATAAGCATGGACACCTATTTTTATGAGATTTGAAGCTATAAAAATAGGTACCTATTTTAGAGATAGGCATAGACACCTAATTCTATGATTTTTTGAGCTATAAAACTAGGTACCCATTTTAGATATAAGCATGGATACCTATTTTTATGATATTTAATTTTTTTTATGAGAATTGGAGCTATTTTGACCCTCATTCAAGGTTGGTCAAACCAAGGTTTAAAATATGCACTTTTGTTGACTTTCTTGGAATTGAAATTAACACCTATTTTTATGATATTTGGAGCAATAAAAATAGGTATCCATTTGAGAGATAAGCATTGATACATATTTTATGCAATTTGGAGCTATTTAGGTCCTTGTTCAAGGTTGCTTAAATCAAGGTTGAAAATATGACCTTATTTATGAGACTTGAAACTATAAAAATAGGTAACCATTTTAGAGATAAACATGGACACCTATTTTTATGAGATTTAGAGCTATAAATATAGGTACTCATTTTAAAGATAAGCATGTACACCTATTTTTATGAGATTTGGAGCTATAAAAATTAGGTACCCATTTGAGAGATAAGCATGGACATCTATTGTTTTTATATTTGGAGTTATTTTGGTCATCATTCAATGTTGGTCAAACCAAGGTTAAAAATATGCACTTTTATTATGAGATTTGATGCTATAGAAATATGTACCAATTTTAGAGATAAGCATGGACATCTATTTTTATGAGATGTGGAGCTATAAAAATAGGTACCCATTTGAGAGATAAGCATGGACACCTATTTTTATGTACCCATTTGAGAGATAAGACTGGACACCTATTTTATGATATTTGGAGCTATAAAAATAAGTACCCATTTGAAAGATACACACGGACACTGTAACAAATATAAAATACAATATTAATTAGAATATTAGGTTAATAGTGAAAGGGTGTAACCCTTCACTATGTTGGCTCAAGCTGTATAAAATGAGAGCTTGTTGTACATTTTATCCATCATCCAATATATTATTATTATTCATATTTCATTATTACAATGATAGTCAGATTCGAATAACGGACAACCGGACTTGGTTGCTTCATTTGGTATCAAAGCCAAGGTTTAAAATATGCACTTTTGTCGACTTTGTTGGAATTGAAATTAACACCTATTTTTATGATATTTGGAGCAATAAAAATAGGTACCCATTTGAGAGATAAGCATTGACACCTATTTTATGCAATTTGGAGCTATTTTGGTCCTTGTTCAAGGTTGCTCAAATCAAGGTTGAAAATATGGCCTTATTTATGAGACTTGAAACTATAAAAATAGGTAACCATTTTAGAGATAAACATGGACACCTATTTTTATGAGATTTAGAGCTATAAATATAGGTACTCATTTTAAAGATAAGCATGTACACCTATTTTGATGAGATTTGGAGCTATAAAAATTAGGTACCCATTTGAGAGATAAGCATGGACATCTATTGTTTTTGATACCCGTTTGGATCGTTTCCTTGTTCAGAGCTCAATGCTGGAAAAGAGGATGATCTCCTCCAAAACTATTCCAAAACTGACTTCAGATCACAAACCCATCCTGCTTCAGTTGGAAGATGAAGAAAATTTGGGCCCTATCCCCTTTAGATTCAGCCCTCTCTGGATTGAAAAGGAAGGGTTTAAGGAAAAGGTAATCTCAGCTTGGTCTACATCTATGATTGGGTCCCCCTCCTTTGTGTGGGAACATAAACTAAAGGCCACGAAGGCATATTTGAAGGAATGGGTCAGAAATCCCATTAAGATAACCAACCACAGAAATGAGACTACCTAGTTATTAGAAAATCTCCAAATCGACCTTGAAAGAAAGAACATCAGCACCGCAGATCTTGAAAAAGAGAAAACAACCCAAGCCAAATATTTTCTCTCTTTCCAGTAATAAGAAGAGTTATTGAGGCTAAAGTCTTGAAGTTTTTGGCTAAAACAAGGAGACCACAACTCCTATTTTCGTAGAAAGTGGAGAGAAAGATTATCCAGAAACCATATCTCTGAAATCACCGCTTCTGATGGGAATCTGCACAAATTCCATGATCAAATTAAGATTGCAGCTGAAACTCATTATAAAAATCTATATAAAGACAATAGAGATGGAAGTGAGGATTCCATCACAGATTTCCTCTCTCACATTCCTCTATTAGTAAATAGTGATGATAACACAAACCTCTCAATTCCTTTTACTGAAGAAGAAATATGCAGCATAGTATGGTCTATGGTACCAGACAAGGCCCCAGGGTTGGATGGATTTTCAATCCATTTTTACAGGCAGTGTTGGGGAATCATTAAGACTGAGTTCCTGAGAATGGAAAAATATTTTCAGCAAAATGCCAAGGTGGGTGGCAGCACAAACTACACCTTTCTTTCTCTGATGCCCAAAGAAGTGAATCCGAGCTCCTTTGATAGATTTAGGTCAATCTCACTATGCAACTCATCATACAAAATTCTATCTAAACTTTTGGCAAATAGAATTAAACCTCTGCTTGGGAAAATCATCTCATCCAGTTAGGGAGGTTTTTTCAAAGGGAGACATATCATATATAACGTGATTCAAGTTCAAGAAGCCATCCACTCTAGTTACCACCAGAAGGAGCAAGGAATGACAATAATTCTTGACATGGAAAATGCATTTGACCGGGTAAGACACTCATTCCTTTTCAATTTTCTTCTCTCCTTCAGATTCAACTCTAATTTTGTCAATTTGATCAAAGCTTGCATAGAAAAACTGTGGATTCCCCCCCTTGTAAATGGAAGACCAACCAGCTATTTCTGAGCCTCGAGGGGAATAAGGAAATGCTTCCCCCTCTCTCCATTTTTGTACATTCTGATGGATGATTCATTGAGCAGAAAGCTAGTTGTAGAAAAGAAGGTAGGGGCAGTTCCAGGAATAAGGACAAAAAAAGGCATTGAGCCTATTAACCATGCTCATTTTGCTGATGATTCACTACTGCCGGGGGAGCCTCCATCCAAATAGCCAAGGTATTCAGTGGAATTCTAAAATACTTTTCAGCATTTCCAAAGCTCTCATCAACAAGAGGAATATCGTTGTGTATGGATGGAATGCAGAGAATAAAGACATTCAACGTATTGCAAACTATCTGGGCTTTACTGGTTTTGTAAGCTAGGAGAAAATAAAATATCTCGGTCTCCCCTTATCCTTGGGGCCACTACAAAGTTTCCTAGTGGGATGAAGTTCTGAGTAAACTGAAATAAAAAATCATAGGTTGGGGTGGCCAATGGCTCACCAAATCTGGAAAGCTCACACTGGTGAAAGCTCACATTGGTGAAAGATGTGCTCTCCTCATTGCCAATTTTCCAAGCATCCTTCCTTTTAGCTCCGAAAATGATAACATATTAGATCACTAAGCTAATCTGGGAATTTTTATGGCAAGGAGGAAAATGGAATGAAAATAAATTCCAGTTAGTAAAGTGGGACATTGTTAAACAACCGATGGTTGAAGGAGGCTTACAGATTCGGGACTCGGGGCAAGCAAATTTGGCTTTTGGAGGCAAAATTTTGTGGAACCTGCATTCAAACAGTAAGAACCTTGTCAGCAGAATATTGAAGTTGAAATATATGAGAGGAGAACCTCTGCGCAACCTCCAGGCACTCAAATCTCTCAAAGGAATAGTCACGTGGAACCTTTGCAAAAGAGGGATCGATTTTTTTCAAAAAGAATTATACAGGATACTTGGAAATGGGAATGACACACTGCTATGGTAGGACAAGATTATGGGGCACCCACCTCTGGATAGTGTGGAGGGGATTAGTGGAATTTGTGACAAGCTTAAAATGCAGGGAATTTTCACGCTAGCTGACATTGCTACCTGGGAAGAATATGGAAGGTGGCACGACTAGGTCATCCCACGGCTGCCACAACAAATTGAATCATAGAAATTGCAATTTCTAATGGCTCTAATGGATCTGGCACCATTTCATCTATAGGAAAAAGATCGTTGGGGATGGGGGGGAAATGGTGTTTACACAGTTGCACAGGGTTTCACCTCTCTGCAATCAGAGTATGTGCCAGTCCTCCCACTAGAAGTATGGAAGCAAGTTTGGGACCCAAGCAGTATTCCGAAGGGTTAATTTTTTATTTTGGATTTTGATGCACATAAATGTGTTAACTAGAGAATATTTGGCTAAAAGTGGTATAATTGGTCCACATAGATGCATAATGTGTTGCAGATATTCAGACACTAGCGACCATCTCTTTGTGGAATGTATTTTTTCCCAGGATGTGTGGTATCTCACTCTTCATGGCCTCAATATCCCAGACCCGAAGAAAATATCACTGGTCTTGCTATTCTCCACCTGGAAATTGAGATACCCATATCCAATCAAAGCTAAGTCATCTTGGAGAGGAATTTGGGTAGAAATGTCCAAATACATATGTTGGAACATTTAGCTGGCCAAAAATGATAAAATATTCAACAATAACTAGCAACTAATGCTTAAGGTGGCTGCAAAAACCAAATCTTTTTTCATTGAAATGGTGGGTATTCAATCTTTTAAGAAGGGTAATACATTTCTTCCGGAAGAAAAAAAATGGCTGGGCACATATACTTTCAGAGATAGAAAAAAGGATCCTGGCAAGCTGAGCATAAATCCATGGTGGGGACTAAGAGATAGGGATGTTGAATTTCAGATTTGGTGGAAGGAATAGGGGAAAGCTTCGATCTTCTTTGACGGTGCTTCCAAAGGAAATCTTGGGAGGGCAGGAGCTAGCGTGGTGATTTACTCAACGAATGGAAAAAAGAGCTGAAAGTTTCAGTTGGGGACTTGGACATAAAACCAATAATCATGCAAAAATTCTTGGATTACTGAAAGCCTTCCAAATAGATTGTAGGAAAGGGATAAAATATGTTCAAGTTTGCGGGGACTCAGAAATTCTGATAAAGACCCTAAACTCAAATGCTTTGTTCAATGATTCGTTGCTTAACAAAACCTTGCAAATGTTGAGGTCAGTGTTGCATGATTTCTCTTCGTATCTATCGTTTCATATCTTGTGGGGTTCGAATAAGGAAGCTGACGCCAAGAAAAATTTGGGTTGCCTATTGTCTCAAGGAGCTCTAAAGATAAATGAGGAAGAAGCTCAATGGGAAGCCAATCCGTAGATTGGAGGTAAACATAAAAGGGTTGATTTAATAGTATTCAATGAGACAGCTGATTGATTTTAATAATGATTGCTTTGGTCAAGCGTCAGCCTGTATTCTTTTTTATAAATTCATAATCATTTTAGTTAAAAAAAAAGGTGTCTAGGCTTATTTCTCAAATGGGTACCTATTTTTATAGCTCCAAATCTCATAAAAATAAGTGTCCATGCTTATCTCTCAAATGGGTACCTAAATCCACTTTCAAAACATGGGTACCTATTCTTATGAGATTTGGAGCTATAAAAATAGATACCCATTTTAGAGATAAGCTTGAACACTTATTTTTATGAGATTTGGAGTTATAAAAATAGGTACCCATTTGAGAGATAAGCATGGAAACCTATTTTTATGATATTTGAAGCTCTAAAATAGGTATCCATTTCAAAGATAAGCATGGAAACCTATTTTTATGAGATTTGTAGCTATATAAATAGGTACCCATTTTAAAGATAAGCATGGGCACTTATTTTTATGACATTTGGAGCTATAAAAATAGGTACCCATGCTTATCTCTAAAATGTGTACCTATTTTTATAGACCCAAAACGCATAAAAATTGACGTCCATGTTTATCTCTTAAATGGGTACCCATTTTTATAGCTCCAAATCTCATAACAATAGGTGTCCTTGCATGTCTCTCAAATAGGTACTTATTTTATAGCTCCAAATATCATAAAAATAGGTTTCCATGCTTATCTCTAACATGGGTACCTAATTTTATAACTGCAAATATCATAAAAATAACTCCAAATCTTATAAATATAGGTGTCGATGCTTATCTCTAAAATAAGTGTCCAAGATTATCTCTAAAATGGGTACCTATTTATATAGCTCCAAATCTCATAAAAATAGGTGTCCATGCTTATCTCTAAAATATGTGTCTAGGCTTATCTTTGAAATGAATACCTATTTTTAAAACTCCAAATCTTAAAAAATAGGTGTCCATGCTTATCTCTCAAATGGGTAGCTAAATCCACTTTTAAAACATGGGCACCTATTTTTATGTGATTTGGAGCTATAAAAATAGATAACCATTTTAGAGATAATCATGGACACCTATTTTTTTAAGATTTGGAGCTATAAAAGTAGGTTCTCATTTTAGAGATAAGCATGGACACCTATTTTTATGATATTTGGAGTTATAAAAATAGGTACCCATTTTAGAAATAACATGGACACCTATATTTATGATATTTGGAGCTATAAAAATAGGTACCCATGTTGTGAAAGTGGATTTATGGGCCCATTTGAGACACCTGTTTTTATGAGATTTTGAGCTATAAAAATAAGTATCGATATGAGAAATAACCATGGACACCTATTTTTATGAGAATTGGAACTATAAAAATAGGTACCCATTTGAGAGATAAGCATGAATACCTATTTTTATAAGATTTGGAGCTATAAAAATAAGTACCCATTTGATAGATAAGCATGGACACCTATTTTAATGAGATTTAAAGATATAAGAATAGGTACCCATTTGAGAGATAACCATGGACTCCTATTTTTATGACATTTTGAGCTCTAAAATAGGTACTCATTCTAGAGATAAGCATAAAGACCTAATTTTATGAGATTTGGAGCTATTGAAATAGATGCCCATTTGAGACATAAGCATGGACACCTACTTTTATGAGATTTCAAGCTTTAAAAATAGGTACCCATGTTTTGAAAGTGGATTTAGGTACCCATTTGGGAGACAAGGATGGAATACTATTTTTTTATGAGATATGGAGCTATAAAAATAAAGACTCGTTTGGGAGATAAGTGGATTTATGTACCCATTTGAGATATAATCATGAACACCTATTTTTATGAGATTTGAAGCTATAAAAATAGATACCCATTTTAGAGATAAGCATAAACACATGTTTTTTCGACTTTTGGAGCTATAAAAATAGGTACCCATTTGAGAGACACACTTGGACATCATTTTAGAGTCAAGCATAAACACCTGTTTTTATGAGATTTGGATCTATTAAAATAGGTACCCATTTTAGAGGTAAGCATGGACACCTATTTTTATGATATTTTGAGCTATAAAAATAGGCACTCGTTTTAGAGATAAGCATGGACACATATTTTTATGAGATTTGGAGTTTTAAAAATATGTACCCATTTTAGAAATAAACATGGACACCAATTTTAAGAGATTTGGAGCTATAAAAATAGGTACTCATTTTAGAGATAAGCCTAGACACCTATTTTAGAAATAAGCATAGACACCTGTTTTTATGAGATTTGGAGCTATAAAATAGCTACCCATTTTAGAGATAAGAATGGAGCTATAAAAATAGGTACCCATTTGAGGGATAAGCATGGACACTTATTTTTTATGAAATTTGGAGCTATAAAAATAGGTGTCCATGCGTATATCTCAAATGGGTACCTATTTTTATAGCTTCAAATTTCATAAAAATAGGTGTCAATGCTTATCTCTCAAATGAGTATCTATTTTTACAGCTCAAAATCTCATAAAAAAATGTATGCATGCTTATCTCTATAAAAATAGGTACCCATTTGAGAGATAAGCATAGACATCTATTTTTATGAGATTTGAAACTATAAAAATAGGTAGCCATTTCAGAGATAAGCCTCGACACCTATTTTAGAGATAAGCATGGACACCTATTTTTATGAGATTTTGAGCTATAAAAATATGTATCTATTTTCAAGATAAGCATGGATACCTATTTTTACAATATTTGAGCGATAAAAATAGGTACCTATGGATACCTGTTTTTACAAGATTTGAGGCTATAAAAATAGTGTACCCATTTGATAAAAGACCACAGGTACCTATTTTTATGAGATTTTGAACTATAAAAATAGGTACCCATTTTAGAGATAGACATGTACACCTATTTTTATGAGCGGTGAAGCTATAATTATGAGTTTTGGATCTATAAAAATAGGTACCCATTTTAGAGATAAGTATGGACACATATTTTTATGATATTTTGACCTATAAAAATATTTACCCATTTTAGAGATATACATGGACACCTATTTTTATAAGATTTGGAGTTATTCTAGTCCTCATTCAAGGTTGTAAATAAAATGGAAAGCTATTTTTATGAGAGTTGGAGCTATAAAAATAGGCACCCATTTGAGAGATAACTATGGACACCTATTTTTATGACATTTAGAGCTACAAAACTAGGTACACATTTGAGAGATAAGCATAAAAACATATTTTTATGAGATTTGAAGCTACAAAAAATGGATACTAATTTTAGAGATAAGCATGGAGATCTATTTTTATGAGATTTGGAGCTTTAAAAATAGGTACCCATTTTAGACATAAGCATGAAAACCTATTTTTATGAGATTTGGATCTATAAAATTAGGCACCCATTTTAGAAATAACCACGAACACTTGTCTTTGTGACATTTGGAGATATAAAAATAGGTACCCAGTTTAAAGATAAGCTTAGACACCTATTTTTATGATATTTGGAGCTATAAAAATAGGTAACCATGCTTATCTATAAAAATAGTAACCCATTTGAGAGAAAAAGAATGGACACCTCTTTTTATGAGATTTAGAGCTATAAAAATAGGTCCATATTTTAGAGATAAGCATGGATACCTATTTTAATCAAATTTGGAGATATAAAAATACATACCCATTTGAGAGTTGAGCATGGACACCTACTTTTATGAGATTTTATCGATAAAAATATGTACGCATTTTAGAGATAAATATGGACACATATTTTTATGATATTTAGAGCTATAAAAATAGGTACCCATTTTAGAGATAAACCTAGACACCTATTTTTATGAGATTTAGAGATACAAAAATAGGTACCCATGTTTTGAAAGTTGATTAAGATACCCATTTTAGAGATAAACCTGGACACCTATTTTTATGAGATTTAGAGATACAAAAATAGGTACCCATGTTTTGAAAGTTGATTAAGATACCCATTTTAGAGACAATCATGGACACCTATTTTTAAGGCATTTGGAGCTATAAAAATAGGTACCCATTTTATATATAAGCATGGACACCTATTTTTATAAGATTTAGAGCTATAAAATAGGTACCCATTTAAGAGGTAAGCATGGACACCTATTTTTATGATATTTGGAAGATTAATAATATATATACATTTGAAAGATAAGCCTGGACACCTATTTTAGAAATAAGCGTAGACACTTGTTTTTATGAGATTTGGAGATATAAAAATAGGTACCCATTTGAGTCATAAGCATGGACACCTATTGTTATGATATTTTGAGCTATAAATATAGGTACCCATTTGAGATTTAAGCATGGACACCTATTTTATGAGATTTAGAGCTATAAAAATAGGTACCAATTTGAGAGATAAGCCTAAACACCCATTTTATAGATAAAATTTAACACCTGTTTTTATGAGATTTGGAGGTATAAAAACATGTATCAATTTGAGAGATAAGCATAGACATATATTTTTATGACATTTGGAGCTATAAAAATAGGTACCAATTTTATAGATAACCATGTACACTTATTTTATGAGATTTGAAGCTATAAAATAGGTACCCATTTGAGAGATAAGCCTGGACACCTATTTTAGAGATAAGTTTGACACCAATTTTCTTAAGATTTGGAGCTATAAAAGTAGGTACCCATTTTAGAGATATGCATGGACACATATTTTTATGATATTTGAAATTATACGAATAGGTACCCATTTATGACATAAGCATGGACACCTATTTTATGAGATTTGGAGCTATAAAATTAGGTACCCATTCGATAAATAATCATGGGCACCTATTTTTATGAGATTTGGAGCTATAAAAGCAGGTATCCATTTGAGAGATAAACATTGACAACTATTTTTATAATATTTGGAGCTGTAAAAATATTACCCATTTATAGATAAGCATGGATGCTTATTTTTATAATATTTGGAGCTATAAAAATAGGTACCCATTTGAAAGATAAGCTTGGAAACTCATTTTAGAGATAAGCATGGACACCAATTTTTATGATATTTTGAGCTATAAAAATATATACCATTTTGAGAGATAAGTATGGAAAGCTATTTTTATGATATTTTGGAGCTATAAAAATTAGTACCCATTTTAGAGATAAGCATAGACACCTATTTTTATGAGTTTGGATCTATAAAAATAGGTATCCATGATTCTCCTTAAAAATAGTAACCCATTTGATAGACAAGCATGGACAAAAATATGTGTCCATGCTTTTCTCTCAAAATAAGTACCCATTTCATAGATAACTATGGACAACTAATTTTTGGCCATTTGGAGCTCTAAAATAGATACCCATTTTAGAGATAAGCATGGACACCTATTTTTATGGGATTTGGAAGTATAAAAATAGGTATCCATTTGAGATATAAGCATGGATGCCTATTCTTATAATATTTGAAGCTATAAAAATAGGTAGCCATTTTAGAGTTAAGCATGGACACCTTTTTTTTATGAGAATTAGAGCTATAAAAATTGGTACCTATTTTTATAGATAAGCATGGACACCTATTTTTAGATACGCATTTGAGAGATAAGCATGGTTTTAGGTACCCATTTTAGAAATAAATATGGACACTTATTTTTTTGAGATTTGGAGTTGTAGTATTAAGTACCCATTTTAGAGCTAAGTCTGGATACCTATTTTATGATATTTGCAGCTATAAAAGTAGGTACCGATTTGAGAAATAAACATGAACTCCTATTTTTATGAGATTTGGAGCCATAAAAATAGATACCCATTTGAGGTTATAAAAATAGTTATCCATTTGAGAGATAAGTATGTAAACATATTTTTATGAGATTTGGAGCAATAAAAATAGGTACTCATTTCAGATATAAGCATGCACACATATTTTTATGATATTTGGAGCTATAAAAATAGGTACCCATTCGAGAGATAAGCATGTGCACCTATTTGTATGAGGTTTTCATATATAAAAAAAGGTATCCATTTTAGAGGTAAGCGTGAACACCTATTTTTATGAGTTTTGGAGCTATAAAAATAGGTACCAAGTTTTTAGATAAGCCTGGACATTTATTTTTATGAGATTTGGAGCTATAAAAATAGGTATCCAAAACTCATAAATGGGTACTATTTTTTTATATGATAAGCATGGACACCTATTTTTGTGATATTTTGAGCTATAAAAATAGTTATTCATGCTTATCTCTACAATGGGTTACAATTTTTATAGTTAAACATGTGTACCAATTTTTATAGCTCTAAATATCATAAAAATAGGTGTCCATGCTTATCTTTCAAATGAGTACCTATTTTTATAGCTCGAAATTTCATAAAAGTTAATGCCCATGCTTATATCTAAAATTGGTACCTATATTTATAGCTCAAAATCTCATAAATATAGTTGTCCATGCTTACCTCTCTAATTGATACTTATTTTTATAGCTCCAAATCGCATAAAAATAGATGTCCATGCTTATCTCTCAAATGGATACATAAATCCACTTTCAAAATTCAATTCTGAAAAAGTCAATAAAAGTGCATATTTTCAACCTTGGTTTGACCAACCTTGAACGACGACCAAAATAGCTCTAATTCTCATAACAATAGGAGTTCATGCTTATTTCTCAATTGAGTAACTATTTTTATAGCTCCAGATCTCATAAAAAGTAGGTGTCTATTCTTTTCTCTCAAATGGGTATCTATTTTTATAGCTCTAAATCTCATAAAAATAGATTGGCCAAACGAGGGTTGAAAATATGCACTTTTGTCGACTTTCTCGGAATTGTGTTTCTAAAGAGGATTTAGGTAACCATTTGAGAAACAATCCTGTACTCCTATTTTTATGAGATTTGGAGTTATTTTGGCCCTTGTTCAAGGTTGGTTAAACCAAGGCACCCATTTAAGAGACAAGCATGGAAAAAAATAGGTGTCCATGCGTATCTATCAAATGGGTACCTAAATACACTTTCAAAACTCAATTCCGAGAAGTCAACAAAAGTGCATATTTTCAACCTTAGTTTGACCAACCTTCAACGAGGGCCAAAATAACTTCAATTATCATAAAAATAAGTGTCAATGCTTATCTCTAAAATGGGTACCTATTTTTATAACTCCAAATATTATAAAACTAAGTGTCCATGCTTATCTCTCAAATATTTTCAACCTTGGTTTGACCAAACTTAAACGAGGGCCGGTATAGTTCCAAATCTCATAAAAACAGGTGTTCATGCTTATCCCTGAAATGAGTACTTTTTTTTATAACTCCAAATATCATAAAAATACGTTTTCATTATTTTCTCTAAAATGGGTATCTATTTTTATAACTCCAAATCTCATAAAAATAGGTATTCATGCGTATCTCTAAAATGGATACCTATTTTTATACCTCCAAATCTTATAAAAGTAGGTGTCCATGCTTATTTTTAAAATGGGTACTTATTTTTATAGCTCTAAATCTCATAAAAATAGGTGTCCATGTTTAATTCTCAAATGGGTGTC
The DNA here is from genome assembly GCA_001517045.1 of Pseudotsuga menziesii. Lineage (NCBI taxonomy): Eukaryota > Viridiplantae > Streptophyta > Pinopsida > Pinales > Pinaceae > Pseudotsuga > Pseudotsuga menziesii. The sequence goes on from LPNX010633315.1 coordinate 235,511, forward strand.
TATTTTTATAGCTCCAAATTTTATAAAAATATGTGTCCATGATTATCTCTAAAATAGGTACCTATTTTTATAGCTCCAAATTTCATAAAAATAGGTGTCCATGCTTATCTCTCAAATAAGTGTCCATACTTATCTCTAAAATGGGTACCTATTTTTATAGCTCCAAATCTCATAAAAATGTGTCTATGCTTATATCTCAAAATGGTACCTATTTTTATAGCTCCAAATGTCATAAAAACATGTATCGATGCATATCTCTAAAATGGGTACCTATTTTTATAGTCGTAAATCTTCTAAAAATAAGTATCCATTCTTTTCTCTAAAATTGGTATCTATTTTTATAGCTCCAAATCTCATAAAAATAGATGTTCATGCTTATCTCTAAAATGGATAACTATTTTTGTAGCTCCAAATCTTATAAAAATAGGCATCCATGCTTATCTCTCAAATGGGTACCTAAATCAACTTTCAAAACTCAATTCCGAGAAGATCGCCAAAAGTGCATATTGTAAACATTAGTTTGACCAACCTTGAATGAGAGACAAAATAGCTCAAAATTTCATAAAAATAGGTGTCCATGCTTATCTCTAAAATAGGTACCTATTTTTATAGCTTCAAATCTCAGAAAAAAAAGTGTTTATGCTTATCTCTCAAATGGGTACCTACTTTTATAACTCCAAAATATAATAAAAATAAGTGTCCATGCTTATCTATAATATGGGTACCTACACCTATAGCTCCAAATCTCATAAAAATAGGTATCCATGCTTATCTTCAAAATGGTTACATAAAAATAGGTGTTCATGTTTATATTTAAAATGTGTGTCCATGCTTATCTCTCAAATGAGTACCTATTTTTATAGCTCCAAATTTCATAAAAGTAGGCACCCATTTGAAAAAATAAGCATGGAAACATATTTATATGAGATTTGGAGCTATAAAATTAGGTACCCATTTTAGAGGTAAGCATAGACACCTATTTTTATGAGATTTTGACCTATTTTTCGAGATTTGGAGATATAAAAATAGGTGCCCATTTGAGAGATAAGTATGAAAAACTATTTTTATGTACCCATTTGAGAGATAAGTTTGGACACCTATTTTTATGAGATTTGGAATTTTAAAAATAGGTACCCATTTCAAAGATAAGCATGGACACCTATTTTTATGTACTCATTTGAGAGATAATACTTGACACCTATTTTAGAGATAAGCATGAACACACGTGGTTTTGAGAGTGAAGCTATAAAAATAGATACCCATTTGAGATATAAGCATGGACACCTATTTTTATGAGATTTGGACGTATAAAAATAGTCACCCATTTTTGAGATAAGCATGCATATACATTTTTATGAGATTTGGAGCTATACAAATAGGTACTCGTTTTAGAGATAAGTATGGAAACGTATTTTTATGATATTTAGAGATATACAAATACAAATAGGTACCTATTTTAGAGATAAGCCTGAACACCCATTTTAGAGATAAGCCTAGTACCTAAATCCACTTTGAAAGATCAATTATGAGAATGTCGACAAAAGTGCATATTTTGAACCTTGGTTTGACCAACCTTGAACGGAGGTCGGAATAACTCAAAATCTAATAAAAATATGCGTTCATGTTTATCTCTTAAAATATGTACCTATTTTTATAGCTCCAAAACTCATAAAAATAGGTGTCCATGCTTATCTATATAAACGTAAGTACCCATATGAGAGATAAAAATAGGTACCAATTTTAGAGATAAGCATGGACACCTATTTTTATGAGATTTGGAGCTATAAAAATAGGTACCTATTTTAGAGATTACCGTGGAGACCTATTTTTATGACATTTTAAGTTATAAAAATAGGTACCCATTTAAGAAATAAGCATGGACACCTATTTTTATGAGNTGTACCTATTTTAGAGATTACCGTGGAGACCTATTTTTATGACATTTTAAGTTATAAAAATAGGTACCCATTTAAGAAATAAGCATGGACACCTATTTTTATGAGATTTGGAGCTATAAAAATAGGTACCTATTTTAGAGATTACCGTGGAGACCTATTTTTATGACATTTTAAGTTATAAAAATAGGTACCCATTTAAGAAATAAGCATGGACACCTATTTTTATGAGATGTGGAGTTATAAAAATAGGGACCCAAGTTTTGAAAGTGGATTATAGTACTCATTTGAGAGATAAGCATGGATAGATATTTTTATGAGATTTGGAGCTATTTTGGCCTTAGTTCAAGGTTGATTAAGCAAATGTTGAAAATATCAACTTTTGTAGCCTTTCTTATAATTGAAATCTTAAAGTAGATTTAGATACCCATTTGAAAGATCAACATGGACACCTATTTTTAAGAGATTTGGAGCTATTTTTATGAGATTTAGAGATATAAAAATAGGTACCCATTTGAGAGATAAACGTGGACAACTATTTTTATGAGTTTGAAGCAATAAAAATAGGTACACATTCAAGAGATAAGCACGGACACCTATTTTTATGAGATTCAGAGCTATTTTGACCCTCGTTCAAGGTTGGTCAAACCAAGGTTGAAAATATTCACTTTTATCCATTTTCTCGTAATTGAGTTTTGAACATGCGTTAGCTACCCATATGAGAAATAAGCATGGATATATATTTTTATGCGATTTGGAGCTATAAAAATAAGTACCCATTTCAGAAATAAGCATGCAAACCATTTTTTATGAGATTTGGAGGAATAAAAATATGTGCACATTTTAGAGATAAGCGTGGACACATATTTTTATAAGATTTGGAGCTATAAAAATAGGTACCCATTTTAGAGATAAGCATTAACAACTAATTTTATGAGATTTGGAGCTATAAAAAAAGGTAGTCATTTTAGAGATAAGCATGTATTCCTATTTTTATAAGATTTGGAGTTATAAAAATCGGTACCCATTTTAGAGATAAACATTGGTGTCCATTTTTATGAGATTTGGAGCTATAAAATAAGTTTTCATTTTAGATATAAGCATTGACACTTATTTCTATAAAATTTGGGGCTATAAAAATGGTTACCCATTTGAGATATAAACATGGTGAGCTATTTTTATGAGATTTCGAGCTATAAAAGTAGGTACCAATTTGAGAGATAAACATGGACACCTATTTTTATTAGATTTTGAGTTATAAAAATAGGTACCCATTTTAGAGATAAGCTAGAACACCTGTTTTTGTGAGATTTTGAGCTATAAAAATAGGTACACATTTTAGAGATAAGCATTGAGACATATTTTTATGAGATTTGGAGTTATTTTGGCACTCGTTCAAGGTTGGTCAAACCAAGGTTAAAAATATGTGACCATTTTAGAGATAAGCATGGACACCTTTATTTATTAGATTTTGAGGTATAAAAATGGCTACCCATTTGAGATATAAGCATGGACATCTAATTTTATTATATTTGGAGCTATAAAAATAGGTACCCATTTTAGAGATGGGAATGAACACCTATTTTATGAGATTTGGAGCTATAAAAATAGGTGCATGTTTGAGAGATAAGCATGGCACCTATTTTCTAAGATTTGGAGCTATAAAAATATGTACCCATTTGAGAGATAAACATGGACACCTATTTTTTTGATATTTGGAGCTATAAAATAGGTACCCATTTTTATAATATTTGAAACTATAAAAATAAATCTCATAAAAGTAGTTGTCCATGTTTATCTCTAAAATGGGTACCTACTTTTATAGCTTCAAATCTCATAAAAAAAATGCTCATGCGTATCTCTTTTTATACCTATTTTTAGGGATAAGCATGGACAACTATTTTTATGACATTTGGAGCTACAGGTGTAGGTAGCTAATTTAGAGATAAGCATAAACACCTATTTTTATGAGATTTGGAGCTACAAAAATAGGTACCCATTTGATAGATAAGCATAGACATCTATTTTTATGTGATTTTGAGATATGAAAATAAGTACTAATTTGATAAATAAGAATGAACACCTATTTTTATGAGTTTTGGTGATATAAAATAGAGTACCCATTTGACCAACCTTGAACGAGGGCCAAAATGGATCCAAATTTATTAAAAATAGGTATCCATGTTTATCTCTCAAATGGGTACCTATTTTTATAGCTCCAAATATCATAAAAATATGTGTCCATGCTTATTTTTAAAACGGATACCTATTCTTATAGCTCCAAATCTCATAAAAATAGGTATCTATGTTTATCTCTCAAATGGGTACCTAAATCCATTTTCAAAACTCAATTTCAAGAAACTCAAAAAAAAAGTACCAATTTTAAAGATAAGCATGGACATCAATTTTCATGAGATTTGGATCTAAAAAAATAGGTACCCATTTTGGAGATATAAAAATAGGTACACATTTGAGATAAGCATGGATACCTATTTTTATAAGATTTGGAGCTATAAAAATAGGTACGCATTTTAAAGATAAACATGGATACCTATTTTTATAGCTCCAAATCTCATAAAAATAAGTGCCTAAATCTCATAAAAATAGGTGTCCATGTTTATTTCTAACAGATACTTTTTTTATAGTTCCAAATCTGATGAAAATAAGTACCAATTTGATATATAAGCATGGACACCTATTTTATGAGATTTGGAGCTATAAAAATAGATACCCATTTTAGAGATGAGCATGGACACTTATGTTTATGAGATTTGGAGCTATAAACATAGGTATCGATTTGAGAGATAAACACTCATTTTAGAAATAAGCATGGACATGTTATTTTATGATATTTTGAGCTATAAAAATAGGTACCCATTTTAAAAATAATCATTCACACCTATTTTTATCAGATTTGAAGCTATAAAAGTAGGGACCCATGAGAGAGATCATCATGGACAACTATTTTTATGAAATTTGGAGCCATAAAAATACGTACGCATTTTAGAGATAAGCCTGGCCTATTTTTATGAGATTCAGAGTTATAAAAATACGTACCCATTTTAGAGATAAGCACAGACACATATGTTTATGAGATTTGGAGCTATTTTTTCTGTCGTTCAAGGTTGATCAAACCAGATACCCATTTGAGAGATAAGTATGGACACCTATTTTTATGAGATTTAAATCTATAAAAATAGGTACACATTTGAGAGATAAGTATGGACACCTATTTTTATGAGATTTGGAGTTTTAAAAATATGTACCCATTTGAGAGATAAGCCTCGACACCTATTTTAGAGATAAACACAGACACCTATTTTTATGAGATTTGGAGCTATAAAAACGGGTACTTATTTGAGATATAAGCATGGACACCTATTTTTATAAGATTTGGATATATAAAATTAGGTACCAATTTGAGAGATAAGCATGGACACCTATTTTTATGAGACTTTGAGCTATAAAAATAGGTACCCATTGTGTACCCATTTGAGAGATAAGCATAGACACCTATTTTTATGGGATTTGGAGCTATAAAAATAGGTTCTCATTTGAGAGATAGATAGCTATTCTTATGATATTTAGAGATATAAAAGTAGGTACTCATTTGAGATATAAGCATGGACACCTATTTTTATGAGATTTTGAGCGATAAAAATAGGTACCCCATGATATGAGAGCGGATTTAAGTACCCATTTGAAAGATAAGAATGAACACCCATTGGTATGATATTTGGAGCTATTTTGGCCCTCGTTCAAGGTTGTCAAACCAAGGTTGAAAATAAACACTTTTGTCGACTTCCTCGGGATTGAAATTTTAAAGTGGATTTAGGTACACATTTGAGAGATAAGCATGGATGCCTGTTTTTATGAGATTTGGAGCTATAAAAATAGGTACCCATATGAGAGATAAGCATTTACACCTATTTTTATGAGATTTGGAGCTTTTTTGTCCCTTGTTCTGTTAGTTTTTCATCACATTAAGCTAGCATTATGATGTTAGGATCTTTTCACTGAGAGAATAACAAGCACAACAATAAAACATAAGCACATCACAAGAGACAAGAGACACAAAGAGTTTTCCTCGGGGAAACCATAAAGGAGAAAACCCCGCAACTTCCTCTAAGATAGAATCAGCACCAAAACAGTAAGAGATCTCCCAAAACAGTAGTAGTATTCTGTCTTCTGTCTAGTCCCAAAATTTCCTTCTTCAGTAGTGCGCCACACTTGGGAGAGCAAGTGATGTATTTCACAAGTGATAAATAGAGAGACTCTCACTCTCTATTTATATTCATCCGTTCACTTGAATTGCATTTTCACACGTAGGCTCAACCTAACAATTACTACTCGATCCTACACCTTAATTAGTGTATAATAACCCGAGTGCCCCGAAACTATGGGGACTTACCTAATGACTTGATTACATTATTAATCCTCCCGATCGAAACATCGGGGCATGACCACATGACTCAAATACATAATAGAAACATCCCGGAATAAACATCGGGTTACAATAGATAATATACATAGAAGAATACATTCCGAAGTTACATATACATCAACACTCACTCTTAACTAGGAAGGTATTCTTTCGGCACAATTTTCAGCACTGGTCTTCTTCTCTGTATGAACTGGATCATCTCGTCTTCAAGTCATCTTCGTCTTCAAGTCATCATCGGATCTGGATCATCTCTCGATCTGGATCATCATAGAACATCATCACTGGATCTGGATCATCATCACTGGACTGGATCTGGATCACTACTGCTGGATCATCATTACTAGATCTGGATCATCACTCGATCTAGATCAAAACTGGTGCTATCTCATGATTCTTCTCGTCATAGGAAGTTCTACAGAGCCAGCCCTTTTTTATGCTGGTTCTAGGCCTACCCTCGTGTAGGTCTTCGCCCAGCACTTATATCTGACCTGCTCGTCAGAAAGGCACGCCCAACATTCACATCTGATCATGTAGTAAACTACAATCCCATCAGAAAGGCCCAGCACTCACATTCACCAGCATGATAGGACACACCTACTATCATCTGTGAAATGGCTCAGCACTTACAACCACCAGCATGATAGGACACACCTACTATCATCTGTGGAAAGGCACAACGCTCACATCCACCAGCATGGTAGGACACACCTACTACCATCTGTGGAAAGGCTCAGCACTTACAATCACCAGCATGGTAGGACACACCTACTACCATCTGTGAAAAGGCACTGCACTTACAGTCACCAGCATGATATGACACACCTACTA
>LPNX010633315.1:242837-280724 GCA_001517045.1 Pseudotsuga menziesii
ATGAGGGGAATACATCCCAACAATCATATCAGAATGGCCCCCAGTCCTCCTCGACTGAGCTACCTGGTAACTGACCAGGCGCCTCCATTCTCCTAAAGAATGGAAATTGCACTTACATCCGACCTGCTCGTTGGAATGGCCAACACTCACATCTGACATGGAAGGAACTTAATCCTTTAGCCATGAACAGAATGGTTCAGCCCTTACATCTGATCAAGTGGGAACACATCCCTCTATCACATCAGAATGGCTACTCAGTCCTACACTGAGTGATCCTGGTAACTGACCAGGTGCCTCCATTCCTAGAATGGCAATTTCCCTTACATCTATCCTACTTGACAGAATGGCCAACACTCATATCTATCATGGAAGGGAGCAACCCTATCACCATGACAGAATGGCTCAGCCCTTATATCTGACCTACTCGTCAGAATGGCTATGGATCTCAGCTCTCATATCTGACATGGAAGGAACCAATCCTCTCACCATGACAGAATGGGTCAGCCCTTACATCTGACCATGGAAGGAACCAATCCTCTCACCATGTCAGAATGGCTATGGGTCTCATCACTTTCTTTGGGAGGAAGCCTCAATCTGGAGAACACCAAGTCTCTCTCTAAAGTACTCGAACTTCAGCCTAGCCAATGGCTTTGTCAATATATCAGCTATATGTTCCTCCATCGCAACATATAGGAGCTTCACCGCTCCTCTCTGCACCATATCCCTGATATAGTGATACTTGATCTTGATATGCTTCGACCTGTCATGAAACACTGGATTCTCTGACAACTTCACACAACTCTGGTTGTCACAATGTATACAAGTAGCATCTAACTAGCGATCAAATATATCAGACAGTAGCTTTCGCAGCCATACTGCCTCACAAATAGCTGAACAAGCTGCGACATACTCTGCTTCAGTTGTACTCAGTGCCACACAGGATTGCTTCCTGCTAAACCAAGAGATCACACCTGATCCCATACTGAAGCAACATCCCGAAGTACTCTTCCTGTCAATGGCACTACCTTCCCAATATGAATCAACATAACCCTCCGGGTTAATCTTCTGATTCGCATCGTACTTGAGCCCATAATCAACTGTACCCTTCAGGTACCTTAGAAGATGCTTTGCAGCCATCAAGTGAACACTTCTCGGATCTGTTAGGTACTGGCTCAAGGTGTTCACAGCAAAGCAAATATCTGGTCTCGTGTTCATCAGGTACATCAATGACCCAATCATCTGACGATACATCGTAGCATCAACCGTCTCTGATGAAGCATCACTCAATAGCTTCAGGTTCGATGCCATAGGTGTGGCCATGCAGTCCATTATCCTGAACCTCTTCATGATCTCTACTGCATACTTCCCTTATCCAAGGAAGATTCCATCTGCACTCTGCCACACCTCCATACCTAGAACAATAGTGCATCGACACATAACAAGAGCATCACTGGTCTTATGTCTTCAAACTTGAAGCAAAGGTTGGAATCCGCTTTACTCTCAGTAAAGCCTAGAGTCATCAGTAATCTGCCCATCTTGTCGTACAATGTCGAACCTTAGATATTCTGTAGTCACTCCCTCTGAAGCGAAGCATCATACTCTCTTTGTCTTCTGTGCTCTATGCACTGAAAACATTCTATACTGGAGTGACAAGTAGTATCCATCTAGTGTATATAATTTCATCTTCAACCTTGTAGCAAAGGTTAAGATCTTCATTAGGCTCATCATGTATGTGTTTAAACTCTTACTGGCTGCAAATGTCTCTTCGTAGTCTAGGCCTTCTTTTCGTGAGAAGCCTTGTGCTACGAATCTTACTTTGTATCCCATGATGTTTCCATCTACTGCATGATCGAACTATGAACTTCTCTTCAGGTCTCGATACTGTGCCATGACATCATTCTTCTTGAACTAGTCTTCCCTTTCTTCTTGGTGGCTGGAAGGTTTTGTATCAATGATGTCACTGCACTCGTCATATTATTCTTCATTTTGAAATGTCGTCACTTTCTCTTCAGAACAAGTCTTCATTCTTCTTTGCTTGTAGGTGATTATGTATGCGGCCTTTCCTACAAGTCAAATGCATTTGTATGGTTAGAAACATTTCATAAGGAATATTTACACTGGCAAACACTTATGCATAAATATATGATCATGCAACTACTTTAGCTAATACAACATTCATCCATATCTCACTGAAACTTTCTAGATGCCTTCCATCTCTACCAGGACAACATTGAGATTGTGCACTAATCCAATGTGTCAGCAAAGAGGTTTCATTCTAGATAAGTAGCAATGGAGAATTTGTATAGCACCATGAACTACTTACCCATCACATGCATATTAGTAGTATTCTGTCAATAATGCAAACATCCTATCATGCACAATACAATAACTAAATATGAACAAATGCATAACAAACAAATATCATGAAATGACAATTGAATACTTATCTTTATTTGTTTCGTGGGTATACTGCTTCTTGAGCCTTCAGCTTCATCGTCTTCTTCATTCATGGTAGCATCGTTTCTTATCCAAATGCTAAGGTGGATAAGAGGTTCTTCAAGAGTTGATTTCTTCATATTCCTCATTGCTTGAGGGATCTTCTTTGGATGGCAAGATCTTGATCTTCAATTGCTCCCATCTTCTCTTCTCTTCTTATGATTCAAGCTTCTTCTTCTTCTTGAAGTCTGCTGAAATGTAATCACTTCCTTCTGGAACACATTCCTTGAATGAATGAATTCCACGATCCTGGGAGGCCATTCAAGGTGGCCATCACCACTTCTGCATTCTTCACCGCTTCAAGTTGTTCTGGATTGAGAGATTCTTATAACTGCATGGTCTTTACATTTTGGATATTCTGATTTGTTCTTCCCTTCAATTAGCTTGAAATTCAGGAAGACCTTCAACAGCTTTGCTTGCAATAGGTAATGCTCTGTAATGCACATGTGCAAACCTTCTATGCCAAAGCTCATTTGGCTCTACTATGTCATGAATCAAGGCTTGTTCTGGATGGCCCTTCAATTTGTACAAGCCTCCTTCTTGTTCTCCAATCACTACCGCATCATCGATAGTCTTTCCTTTTGGCCACATGATGACTTGACCATCTATGAATGCAACCCGCATTCCTTTTGTATCAATGCTGAAATGGAAGGAAGGTTCTTCTTAAATCCTGGAACAAACAATACTTCTTTCATTGTTAGAGACTTACCAGAGTTTAGTTTGTATGAATATTTCCCACTACCTTTTATTGGATATTGGTAGTCATCTCCTAGTTTCACCTGGTGAGGTGATTCATGTTCTGACAGTCTTACAAAAGATTCCTTGAATCCAGTCATATGTTTGGAGGCCCCACTGTCTATAAGCCAATCATCACTACCATGAGTAATGTTACCCGTGAGGGCTGATATCAGAACATATTCATCCTCACTTGAAGAATCTTCACTTTCATATCTGGATTTCTTTTTGGTTGGTTCATCATCTTCTGCAGCATGAGCATGATGTCTTCTTTTGTTTCCTTTCTTCTTATGAGAGTGGCCCTTGTTCTTAGGGCAGTCTTTTGCAAAGTGTCCTCTTTCATCACATGTATAACATATTATTTTAGATAAATCTCTTCTAAAGTTGTCTTTATGATGAGGATCCTTACGTTTGGAGTAATGAGGTTTTCTTCTTCCCTTCTTGGAATGAACTGTAAGAGCTTGGTCTTCACTTCCCATCTTCTCTTCTCAAGCTACTATCCGTGCTTCTTCTTGAGAACATTCTTCCCATAGTCTGCTGAATTTTATCAATTTTTTTCTCACATAAATTCCTTGGATAAAAGCATCCCATGACCTAGGGAGGCCATTCAAGGTAGTCATCACAATCTCGGCGTTCTCCACTTCTTCATCAACAGCTTCTAGTTGCTCTTTGATTTGAGAAACTCTTGTGAAGTAAGACTGGATGGTTTCTGCATTCTGAATCTTCACATTCTTCAGCTGATTCCTCAGGGTCATCTTTCGATTGATGTTCTTTCCTTCAAACAATTTGGTTAGGGCATCAAACATAGCTTTAGGTGTCTTGAGAGAGGACACCTGTGGGATAAGATGATCCTTGATAAAATCAGCAATGATCCTCTTTTCCATAACCATCTTTTTATTATGCAAGGCTTTTTCCTCATCTCCCTCTGGAACTGGAACCTCCTCATGAATGTAGGAGTCTAATTAATTCTCTTCCAGGACCAGGGAGATCCTATACTTCCAAGCTCAGAAGTTATCAGCTCCCTCAAGATTTTCATCAAGCTTGGTATGATGAGACATCTTTCAAATAAGAACCTCAAATGGAAATACAAAAGATTAGATCTTACCGATTTGAGGTGTCCGTCCTTGTCCCAGAGTTCGCTGATCTAGGGTTTGTCGTAGAAACCCTAATTTTCAAAATTTGGAAACTTTCAAATCTGATTGGACAAATAGATAGATCTCTTCAAATTTAGCTGTCCAATGTACTCCTTTTTTGAAAACAGTGGAGGGAAGCTCCCAAAACAGGAAGCCCTAATTTTCTGATTTCTTCTGCAGAAATTCCTGTTACTGTTTCTGTGATATCTCTGAAATTACTGATCCTCTGTGTCTGAAATTTCGCACTAAGGTAACCTCGCATGTCCCTGATCCAAAACCGTAGGTTTCATCAGAATTGATTTCACCATTTGGGATTTATGATCCTTTTCCCAAGGCGGCCTGTTACAGGACTGTTCAGAACAGCGAAGTTGTACGACATGCCATGTGTCACTGGTTCATCTTTTGAGTCTAATATTTGGACCACCGAAAGTATAGTCCGTTCCCTTTCTATAACATTTTCAGGAATTCTATTTGGACCTCTGTAGCTCAAGATATTGCAGATATCCCTAGATGTCCTGTTTAGGGATGAATTCTGGAAGAGGATGGAACCCTAACTTGGAGAGATCATATCTCTTGGAGTACAGTGAATCTGAGTCTGAGTTTTGGACACAGGATTCATCAGGATTTTTTGTTCGGCCCTTGCAATTTTTAGCTTCTGAGACTTCACCAATATCGGAATACAACGACTGTACCAAAACTTAGCAGTTTCAGTATTTAGGGTTTCTCTAGCTCGGGGTCAAACTAGGGTTTGACTTTCCTGGATATTTACCCAACCAAATTTCTTGATCCAGGTCTCTAAACTTCGGTTTTGATGAGGAGAACAATTCTATGCTGGTCTCACTCAAAAATTCTTCTTCTGTAGAAAGCCCTAATTTCCGCATCGAAAACTGAAAGTGCTCAAAATCGAATTCCGCTTCGACAGAAATATGCACCCTTCAATGGAGAGTCATCCTAGCATACTTGTGCTAATAAATTGTGGAGGAAGATCCACAAAATAGGAAGCCCTAGTTTCTGTAGCTGCACAATGTCTTCTTCTCAAGTTAGCTCTGATACCATGTTAGTTTTTCATCACATTAAGCTAGCATTATGATCTTAGGATCTTTTCATTGAGAGAATAACAAGCACATCAATAAAACATAAGCACATCACAAGAGACAAGAGACACAAAGAGTTTTCATCGGGAAAACCATAAAGGAGAAAACCCCGCAACTTCCTCTAAGATAGAATCAGCACCAAAACAATAAGAGATCTCCCAAAACAGCAGTAGTCTTCTGTCTTCTGTCTAGTCCCAAAATTTCCTTCTTCAGCAGTGCGCCACACTTGGGAGAGCAAGTGATGTATTTCACAAGTGATAAATAGAGAGACTCTCACTCTCTATTTATATTCATCCGTTCACTTGAATTGCATTTTCACACGTAGGCTCAACCTAACAATTACTACTCAAGCCTACACCTTAATTAGTGTATAATAACCTGAGTGCCCCGAAACTATGGGGACTTACCTAATGACTTGATATAAATTGATTACATTATTAATCCTCCCGATCGGAACATCAAGGCATGACCACATGACTCAAATACATAATAGAAACATCCCGGAATAAACATCAGGTTACAATACATAAGATACATAGAAGAAACATTCCGAAGTTACATATACATCAACATGTTCAAGATTGGTCAAACCAAGGTTGAAAATATGCACTTCTGTAGCCTTTCTCGAAATTGGAATTTTAAAGTAGATTTAGGTACACATTGGAGAGATAAGCATGGAAAGCTATTTTTTATTTGTAGCTATAAAAGTAGGTACCTATTTTAGAGATAAGCATGGATACCTATTTTTATGATATTTGAAGATATAAAAATATGTATGCATTTAAAAAATAAGCATCGACACATTTTTTTAAAGCTCCAAATATTATAACATGGATGCCTATTTTTATAGCTCCAAATATTATAAAAATAGGTACCCATTTGAGAGATAAACATAAAGACATTTTTATGAAATTTGGAGCTATAAAAATAGGTACCCATTTTAGAGATAAGCATCAACACCTATTTTTATGAGATTTGGAGCTATAAAAGTAGGCACCAATTTCAAAGATAAGAATTGACACATATTTTATGAGATTTGAAGCTATAAAATTAGGTATTCATGTTTTGAAATTGGATTTAGGTACCCATTTGAAAGATAAGCATAGACAACTATTTTTATGAGATTTAGAGCTATAGAAATAGGTGTCCATAATATTTTTATAGCTCCAAATCTCATAAAAATAGGTGTCAATTTGAGAGATAAGCATGGACAAATAGGTACCCATGTTTTGAAAGTTTATTTAGGTACCTATTTGAGAGATAACCATGGACATTTATTTTTATGACATTTGTATCTATAAAAATTGGTACTCATTTGAGAGATAAGTGTGGACACTTATTTTTATGAGATTTAGAGCTATAAAACTAGCTACCCATTTTATAGATAAGCATGGACACCTATTCTTATGATATTTGGAGCTATAAAAATAGGTACCCATTTTAAAGATAAGCATGGAAACCTATTTTATGAGTTTTAAAGCTATAAAAATAGGTACCCATTTGACAAGTAAGCATCGACACCTATTTTTATGATATTTGGATCTATGTTTATGAGATTTGGAGCGATAAAAATAGGTACCAATTTTAGAGATAAGTAAAGACAAATATTTTTATGAGATTTGGAGCTATAAAAATATGTACGCCTTTTAGAGATAAGCATGGACACATTTTTTATGACATTTGAAGGTATTCAGATCGGTACCCATTTGAGAGATAAACCCTGACACCTATTTTTTTAAATTTGGGGCTATAAAAATAGGTACCCATTTTAGAGATAGGAATTGACACCTATTTTTATGAAATTTGGAACTATAAATATAAGTACGCATTTAAGAGAAAAAGCATGGACACCTATTTTTATGAGATTTGGAATTATAAAAATAGGTACCCATTTGAGAGATAAGGATGTGCACCTATTTTAGAGATAAGCATAGACACCTATTTTTTATCACTTTTGGAGATATAAAAATAGGTACCCATTTTAGAGATAAGCCTGGACAACTATTTTTATGAGATTTGGATCTGAAAAAATATATATCCATTTTAGAGATAAGCTTGGATACCAGTTTTTATGAGATTTGAAGCTATTAAAATAGGTACCCATTTTAGAGATAAGCATGGACACTTATTTTTATGATATTTGGAGCTATAAAAATAGTTACCCATTTTAGAGATAAGCATAGACAAAAGTGCATATTTTTATCCTTGGTTTAACCAACCTTAAATGAGGGCCATTTGAAATATATGCATGAACAACTATTTTTATGAGATTTGGAGCTATAAAAATAGGTACAATTTTGGAGATAAACATTGATACCTATTTTTATGAGATTTGGAGTTATAAAAATTGGTACCCATTTGAGAGATAAGCATGGATACCTATTTTTATGAGATTTTGAACTATAAAAATAGGTATCCATTTGAGACATAAGCATGGACACTTAATTTTATGTACCCATTTGAGAGATAAACATGGACACTTATTTTTAGATAAGCATGGACAACTATTTTTATGAGATTTGAAGCTATAAAAATAGGTACTTATTTTAAAGATAAGCATGCACATCTATTTTTATAGCTCCAAATCTCATAAAAATAGGTCTACATGCTTATCTCTAAAATATGTCCAGACTTATCTCTCAAATGGGTACTTATTTTTATAGCTCCAAATCTCCTAAAAATAGGTGTGAATGGTTATCTCTAAAATGGTTACCTATTTTTATAGCTCCAAATTTCATAAATATAGGTGTCCATGTTTATCTCTCAAATGGATAACTATTTTTATAGCGCCAAATGTAAGGTCCCTGACCCTCTTACCGGCGAGGAGAACGCTACCAAACCATCAAAAACCTCAGGACAAATAGCCCCATGAACATGAACAGGTATATAATGATGAAATATAAAGCTTAAAACATAAAATATACTAAGATGCATAATCCTTCATATACATAGCGAAAACAAATATACATTCATTCAAGCATACCACATGTTCATCATATTCGTTAATTAGTAAATATAAATGCAGAGATGGAGTAGTCAAGAATACTCATCTTAAAAAGACATTGTCCCATAACCAGCTACGTCGTTACAACGTTCCACCCAACCATAGGCCAGTGTGCTCATCAATATCTCAACAACACTGCCACTCCCAAGCTGGGCATGATTCCTTAAGGAATAAGGGTCAAAGCAGGCTTACATATAGCCAAAGTACGCAAATCAGCCAAGCCCACACAGTAGGGTTTATCAGGTCGTCAAGGAGCTAGGAAAGGATAAATGCTAAGCTGGTGGCCTCAAAGGAGAGCTAAAGAAACCTACACCAGAGCTAACCATGACCTCTAAGGCATCCACACACCCAACACCAAGAATCAGTCATTTCTTTGCTTCACATCTCCTCAGGCCCTAACTTTCCTTTCCAATACTCTTCAAGGGTTGTGGAGCAGAAAGCCAGTAGTCTAACTCTGTCTGAGTGGCTCCAAACACTAGTTTTCTCAAGCATACCTAGCCTTTAATCCTACTCTCAACAGTCTGAAAAACAACCACTACATACCGCAGTAAAAAAAATAGTTCACAACTCTGTAAAGAAGATGAAGACAGTAGGGTGACAACCCCAAACGAAAAGGTGAACACGGCTCAAGTCCACAAGACGATTCAAAGTTGTTCTTGGCCCTAGCGTGGCCAAAACAACTTAGCAACAACCTAAAAATGTACTTGCATACACAGCAACCCAAAACAAGGGGAAGACAATAGCCCCAATGTCACAATGAAACAATGGCAACATTACACAGTCCGCAAATGGGAAGGAATCCAAACTCCCAGCATGGACAAGGGAAACATAGACGCAAACCACAAATTTGTGAGAGTAACACACACAACACACAATAACCCAATTGATCTGGGGAGGAAAACAACCATGGATCAGCGATGAAATCTCGGGACATTACACAGTCTGATTCCCATTCTTGGACAGGGGAAGACAATGGTCCTTCCTCAACAATGGAGCCATGGCGCCTTTGCACAGTCGGCAAT
Source organism: Pseudotsuga menziesii (assembly GCA_001517045.1). Lineage (NCBI taxonomy): Eukaryota > Viridiplantae > Streptophyta > Pinopsida > Pinales > Pinaceae > Pseudotsuga > Pseudotsuga menziesii. The sequence goes on from LPNX010633315.1 coordinate 252,322, forward strand.
GGTGGAGTAAACACAGACTCCCTGCGTGAATGGAAGGAAGAACATAACCAAAAGAAATTACAGAAAACATCTCACCGTCTGACAATCAGAGAGAAAAGAGAGAACCGAACCCCTAATCCATGGATTGTGGATCCTTTTAACTCATCTCGGTGTAAGGAAAATAAATGTTCAGCGATGGGGAGAGTGGACAGAACAAAAACGGTTGGTATACCAAGCAGCACATGAGGAAACCACTCCCAGCCCGTGCGTGTGACTAACCCAGCTGGTGGAGAGTGCGTGGGGGCAGCCTGCCACCCACCACTACCCAGCATTAACTTCCTTCAACTAGCATAGGAGCTTAAGTGGCTGACACATGGATTTTCCCCAATGGCTCCCACGAGTTAGACAACCCCCCCCCTTAACCTTAGGAAATCATGCCCTTTTCATTTAACGTTCCACCGTCGTAGTTGGTTGTAGGTTTATTTTAATGAATGTGCATATTTACATGATGCAAAACTATTATATGTCGGATATCATGATATACCATCGGCAACGATCCCAATTGCCGAAACATAACACAACCAAATCGATGGTGGGGATTTTGCCTTTAGCACCTCACCATGATTAATTACAATATATACATCATGTACCTTTAATGCAAACGAGGTCAAAACCGGGGGTATTACATTCCCCTCCCCCTTGGAATAAAACCGTTCTCGGTGTTCCAATACATAGGAATACATATACAATTTGCACATCCAAAATTTCAAAATTTTGCAGATCTGTCCCATGTTCAATTATTTATACAATTTGCACATCTAAAATTTCAAAATTTTGCAAATCTGTCCCATGTTTAATTATTTACTTTGAACTTTTAGGGCCAATCCCGCCGGCTTCCACGAGCTTCTCCTGCTGGTTCTTAGCTTTCGGCTCCTCCCCAAGTCGAGGAACTTTGTGGTTGTTGCCCTCTTTATGTTCCCTCGTTGGACAGTCCCGGCGTAAATGATGTCCTCCGCATTTTCAACATTTTGTTGGTTTCTTAATCTTTACCTGCTCAATTTCCTTTGAGTCTTCATGCTTGGACCATTTCTTAACGGATTGCTTGGATGAATGTCCCATCATTGATCCTCTTTCCTTGCATTTACAAATTTCCCCCATAAGGAAATTTATCTCCTTTTGCAAACCAATAGAGTCTTGCAAAATCTGGTGGTTCATCTCATTCTGCCTTTTCTGTATCTTGAGCATCTCTCCAAGATTCTCTTGGGTCCTGACAATCATTTGAAGGAGACTTCTAGCCAAGTCCAACAACTTTTGGTCTGCTGCCATGATCAATGTGCACCACTGGATTTCACCTTTCTCACCTATGAAATGCATCATTGAAATTCTGTTAGACCAAGCATAATATAGGCATTAATATCAATCAATTAATTGCCTAGTTGGCATGACAGTCCAAGTCTCATCAAGGAGACTTTCATATTTTTCATGCCTTCCCAACATGCACATGAGCTCATTCATGTCCATTCTTGGGCAGGGAATTGACTATTCCAGCATTCACAATTTACTTTAAGCAAATACACACATTCCATTTTTAGTCATACATGCATTCAACAACCTTTTGTTTTCGCAATGCATATATATAATCAAAAGGGGAAAGAGAGAGAAGCAAGAGTTTTTCCCCTCTTTGTTTTGTTCCATCCTGGAACCCACATCACCGCTATGGATTTTCATGCTCTCAACCTCTTTCACTTCACCATGAATGCTGGACCAATCCCTCTTGGTCATGACACTTAGTGTCTCCAGTCTATTTTAGACCTTTCAACCATGGAGCCTCCCCACATGGTTTGTCTCGGCTGCTAGGACCTTCATAGTCTTACTAGCACCTTTTCCATTTCTTCTCATTCTTATCTCTTTAGGACAGTCACATGTCCACATGCACCCCTAGGATGCTTTTGTAGTCCTTGCTTCCAGCGATACCTATATTCAAACATTGAATAAATTCAGATGTTTAGTTTATTCTCATCGATTTTTATCTCTTAAACAAAGCTTAAAACATCATAACCAAATAATATACACATGTATATTCATAAGCAAGAAATTGCAAAATAATTCAACACTTATCTGTATTGTGCGTTTCCTCTCTGTTTGACAGGATCCTACTTCACTTTGCAAGCATTGGGAATGCCTATGGACTTAGATGTTAGGTCAGCATGCAGGCTGCTTCACAACATCCTTATATATATATATCAGGCGCAGTCAAGCCAACATTTAGTTGGGTTTATCAGACCGTCAACAAATCACCTGTACTTATCTCAACAATACACTTATATCAACAACCAATCATCAGCCAAACCAACACAGTTGGGATTATCAGGCCATCAACAATAACACATGTACTTATATCAATAATAAACAACCATTTCCAGGTTTCATTTTCAGTAGTGAGCTATAATTCCACTACCCCATACCACACAAGAGACCACTCCCTTCCACGAGTTGATAGTCCCTCAGGAATGTCTCCTTCTCTATGCTCTTTAGTATAAGGTAGGGTGAGCTCAAGCCATTGTCCATTTAGTGTACAACACCAGACTACATCTATTTAGCCTGACAACACAAGCAATATAAGCATATTCATTAGTGTTATTGATCTACAAACCGTAATCATGTTTCATATCATTCTCTATAAAGTATTGAGACACCAGGAGTGCGTCCACTCCCTAAGGTGTAATCAATATTGAAAACCCTTTCATGATCCGACATTGAAAAAGTGTGCACCATTTTTCGGTGTGTGCCATGTAGGCCCTATGCATACTCAAGCAATCTGTCATAATGGAAACAAAATTAAAATATGATCTGCATATTGAATTTATCAATTTAACATGCATATTCTTAGCTAGGGTCACATAACACTTATCCATTTGCCGAAGCAGTTTTCCTTCGTCAAGGAGGAATGGGGGCTCCCTTCTCTGAGTTGACAGTCCCTCGGTTTTCCATCCCAATTCCTCTTTACATATCGTATCCACACATGTCTTACTGACATAACCCATACCATCTCACTCATGTTACTTACCAAACATGTGGTGCAAATGAGACATTTCCAAAATGTCCAATGGAGTTTCACCCGAAACCCATTTCCAAGATAAGAGAAAACCTTCCCATGAATTTTGGCTCCTGCAGGCCATCACACATGATCTTCCTGCAGTGTGTACCCTTGGAACATTCACCAAATAGCCAAACAGTCTGTCATTATCTGATGATACAATCCAAATTGATTGTTCCATAACCAAACAATGACATTAATAATTAAATTCAATGAGAATTTGCAACTCTACTTACTACAGAAATTGATTTGCTTGGCAATGAGGTGATCCTCAATTGTGGGTTTCTTGTAATCAGCACCACTATTCCCATTATAATTTTATGCTTATTAGCATAACATGAATACCCACTTACAATGCGTCATCCTGACACAATCTTATGCAAGCCAATAGTGATTAGTAGTTGTCAACAATTTCTCAAATCCAAATTTCACAAATTCAAATTTAACAACCAATTATGTATACAAACTATTTTCACAGCCATGAGACTCTTCTCATAAGGTTTGGCTCTTTCACATGGTGGACTCCGGCATTTGTCATGGTCTTACTCTTATTGCCTTGCTTCGAACAATCTACCTGAAACCTGAACTTCAATTAGCCAAACACTTGGTGGGTCTGGATGCATATAACCTTTTCATTGTTGCAACCATCACTGAAGCATTTTCAAAATTTATAAAATTCAAGTACTTCCAACTGTTTTTCACATCAATATTACCAAAACTTATTTACTTCACGCAATCATTACCATACTTTAAATTATAGGGTACAGTCACATTATTTATGCAATTAAATGAAATGTTTAGATACTCCTTACTTCACAAGTGTATCATTTGTACCACCCTGGTTTTCCATAGAGAATTTTCGGTAGCCAGTTGATCCTGACTACCTTCTTCATACACTTACTATTCTGCATTCATAAAAGCTCTTGAAATGGTTCTAGAATTGTCATCAATTCATCATTTCAGCCATTAGTCATTCATAATATCGCATGCACTATCTCAATGCATTCATGCAATGCATCACAACCCTTGCATCCATTCAATGCATAACTACAAGATTTATAAAATCTTTTAATGCATATCCATTTGCATTGATTCAGGAATACTATGCATTCAAACATACCATGCATGGCCTAGCCATGACTACTTCATATAGGATGCATTACTATAATCAAGATCATCATTGCTTACTTTCTTTGGCCTACTAAGCTCATAACAACATAATACAGGCATGACACTTTTCTCTATGAATGCAGTATAAAATTCAAATATCCACATGGTATGAGATCTCTTACCTTTACCACTCCATGTAATTTTTCATAATCAAACTCTTACCTTCATGGGTCCTACTTACACCCTTGACATTACTAGTTTGGTTGGTCCTTTGCAGGAGATTGCAGAATTTGCTCACGAACTTTTGATTATGGACTTGTTGCCTTACCCCTTTCTCTATAAGGTTTCTAGTCACATTCGTCAGCATCAACAACATATTCATCCATGTCGATGTTGTCGTTGGTTTTTTTTTTCCACTAATGCCAACACTAATACAATAATTATCATTAGTGGTCCATTATAAATGTATAATTCTCACTATTATTACCAACATGTAATATCCTATGCATGCAAGGCATATCCTCCTATATTTCATGTATAAAACTTGTAATCATAATTAGCAAGACAAGGTTTAAGGAAATTTCCCTTTTCAAGCCCCTCATCCTTTCATGAAAATACTTTTCCACACAACAGCTGGTTTGACTTCATGGTCTTGCTACCTCTAGGCATGTAATTCTTGGATTTGTCCATATTGATAGCAGCACATTTTTCTTTCAAGAAATCACTAGCACTTTGCTGCTCTACACTCAGATTCTGGTGACTCTCCGTTTTTCCCTACTGGATAATCTTTCCAACGCCTATCCACATGATTTATCCTAATCTCGGGTGTGAAAACCACATCATTTCAAAAATGATGGCAAAACACATCACTGAATTTTTAGTCTGAAATGCGAGTTTCAACCACCTAGGGTTTTCTTCCTTGTCAGTCTTGAAATTGCTGAGAACCCTAATGAGAAAATTTACTGCAAAACCCACTGGGGCACTAGCTGGAACTGCTAAAAATTCCAATGGAAAAACCCAATTTTCTTTCTCCTTATCGGGTCCCTTCCCAACTAAGTTTTTGACGTTTCAGATCCTTAGTGGACTAGTCTTCCGACCCTTTGGCGGCCCAGACGACTACATTTATCCAACACTCATCGGAGGCCCTATCAACTATAAGTTTTCGTTGTATTGGCAGTTTCCTTGACTATATTTTTTGAAGTAATCCTTCCGGACGGCATCGACGATGCCAAGGACTATGGTGTATCGACAATCCGATCCACTAGTCTTCTCCACTATATCGACGATTCAAACAACAATTCTTTCTGCTGCGTTGGCGACCGGAACCATTAACACCACAGCATGTAGTATCAGTGAGGAAAATAACTCTTTAATGATGCATCGACGGTCAGAACCACTAATAATTGGGTGGATAGCTCTCTAAGCAGCCGCAACGACAGGCAGTAAACCGTTTGTGGATTCCGCGGGCTAGACAACTCATTGGCGGCCATACAAATAACTCTTCCACGGTATCGACGGTTTGTTCATCTACGCTTCCAGAATTTATTGGTGATAAAATAGACTAACCGCTACATCGACGGTCGGGTGCTCTGTGCATCGGATGGCTACCCATCAAGGTTTCCGCAACGGCGACCGACAGACCTTTTGCGTCTTCCACAGTTCACGACTTTGTCGGCGGTCGGAGCAACTAGTCTCTGTGGCATTGGGTGGGTAGTTAACTAGGTAGCCGCAACTGCGAGTGGTAATCCCATTTCTATTTTCACTGACCTTAATACCCCATCAGCCATCAGGAGGACTAACCACTGTGCATCGGCGATGAAATCAACTATCTTCCGTTGATTGTCGATGGGTCCAAAACTTAGACAATTTGTTTTTTAATTTTTAATTTTCTTCTTCCTCGTCTGCGTCGGCACCTTCGTTCTCTTTTATCACCTATTTTTCACCAACGTATCGGCACTGTCATCTTCTATCTATTGCCTATCGGATCCGTTATTTCATTGGACGGTTAGTCTCTTAGGCGGCCGCAACTGCGGTTCATCTTCATTAAACTTTTTCCAATCGGCAGTCTCATCAATTAAATTCCATCGATCACCAATGGGCTCATTAATTAGACAATATTTTTCAAAAAATTTCTTCTTCATGCTACCGCATCGGCTGCCCAAAGAACTAAATTTCGCTGTCTACTTTAATACTTAGGAGAATTTCGACGAAAATTCCTCCTTCCCACTCGGTGTTCTCACCTTTTTGCTGCCGTCGTATCGACGTTTCCTTCCATCTAATTTTCGTCGACATTGCGGCGTCATCATCCTCTAACTTTTGCCAACGCCGAGGTCTTTATCGGGGGTTCTTCAGACTAATTTGTCCACCGCATCGGAAGATCTTCTCACTTAGTCTTCCGATGTGCCGACGGTCTTATCGCAAACTTCTTTTTCTTGTCGCTTTGTCGGCTAGTCCTTCATCTAGCACTCACCGTCGTATTGGCGATTCCATCACGTAACGATCAGCGATCCGAACAACTAAACTCCATCGATTGTCGATGGCCTCTTTCGGATGGTCGTTAGACTAATCCATCCACTGCATCGGAGAAGCTTTCCACTTAGTCTTTCGATGAGTCGACGATTTAGGCACTTTGGCAAATTTTTGTGAATTTCTTGTCATAAACTTATGATCTCTGCTGGACAGAAGGAAACCTGCCTCTGCTATCTGATCTTTCATGGCCCATTCAGGCCATGTTGTAACCTGGCTCTGATACCATACTATAACGCCTCTGACCCTCTGACTAACAAGGAGGACGCTACCAAACCATCAAAAACCTTCGAGAAAATAACCCTATGAACATGAACAAGCATATAATGCTAAAATATAAAGCTTAAAACATAAAACATACTAAGATGCATAATCCTTCATATACATAGCGGAAGCAAACATACATTCATTCAAGCATACCACATGTTCATCATATTTGTTAATTAGTAAATATAAATGCAGAGACAGAATAGTCAAGAATACTCATCTTAAAAAGAATTCGTCCCGCAACCAACTATGTCGCTGCAACGTTCCACCCAACCAAAGGCCAGCGTGCTCATCAATATCTCAGCAACACTACCACCCCCGAGCTGAGCATGATTCCTCAAGGAATAAGGGCCAAAGCAGGCTTACACATAGCCAAGGTATACAAATCAGCCAAGCCCACACAGTATGGTTTATCAGGCCGTCAAGGAGCTAGGAAAGGTTAAATGCTAAGCTGGTGGCCTCATTGGAGAGATAAGGATGCCTACACCAGAGCTAACCCTGACCTCTAAGGCATCCACACACCCAACACTAGGAATCGGTCCTTTCTCTGCTTCACAATCCCTCAGGCCTTGACTTCCCTTTCCAATACTCTTTAAGGGTTGTGGAGAAAAAATCCAGTAGTCTAACTCTGTCTGAGTGGCTCCAAACACTAGTTTTATCAAGCATACCCAGCCTTTAATCCTACTCTCAACAGTCCAAAGACCAACCACTGCATACCGCAGTAAAACAAATAGTTCACAGCTCTGCGAAGAAGATGAAGACAACAAAGTGACAACCCCAAATGAAAAGGTGAACACGACTCAAGTCCACAAGACAATTTAGAGTTGTTCTTGGCCCTAGCATGGCCAAAACAACTCAGCAGCAACCCAAAAAGGTACTTGCATACACAACAACCCAAAACAAGGGGAAGACAACAGCCCCAATCTCACAATGAAACGATGACAACATTACACAGTCCGCAAATGGGAAGGAAGCCAAACTCCCAGCATGGACAGGGGAAACATAGACGTAGAACACAAATTTGTGAGAGTAACACACACATACACACAGTGACCCAATTGATTCGGGGAGGACAACAACCATGGCTCAACGATGAAATCCCGAGACATTACACAGTTTGATTCCCATTCCTAGACAGGGGAAGATAATGGTCCTTCCTCAACAATGGAGCCACAACACCTTTTCACAGTCGATAATGGTGGAGTAAACACAAACTCCCTGCGTGAATGGAAGGAATAACATAACCAAAAGAAATTACGAAAAACGTCTCACCGTCTGACAATCGGAGAGAAAAGGGAGAACCGAACCCTCAATCCATGGATCATGGATCCTTTTCACTCAGTTCGGCATGAGGAAAATGAACAGACGGTGATGGGGAGAGTGGACAGAACAAAAACAGTTGGTATACCAAGAAGCGCGTAAGGAAATCACTCCCAACCCGTGCATGTGACTGACCCACCTGGTGGAGAGTGTATGGGGGCAGCCTGCCACCCACCACTACCCAGCATTAACTTCCTTCAACTAGCATAGGAGATTAAGTGGCTGACACATGACTTTTCCCCAATGGATCCCACGAGTTAGACAATCACCCCCCTTAACCTTAGGAAATCATGCTCTTTTCATTTAACATTGCACTGTCATAGCTGGCTGTAGGTTTATTTTAATGAATGTGCATATTTACATGATGCAAAATTATTATGTGTCGGATAGCACGATATACCATCGGCAACGATCCCAATTTTTGAAATATAATACAACCAAATCGATGGTGGGGCTTTTTTCTTTAGCCCCTCACCATGATTAATTACAATATATACATCATGTACCTTTAATGCAAACAGGATCAAAACCGAAGGTATTACACCAAATCTCATAAACACAGGTGTCCAAGATTATCTCTAAAATGGGTACCTTTTTTTATAGCTCAAATTCTCATAGAAATAGGTGTACATGCTTATCTCTTAAATGGGTACCTATATTTATAGCTCCAAATCTCATAAAAATAGGTGTCCAAGATTATCTCTAAAATGGGTACCTATTTTTATAGCTCCAAATCTCATAAAAATAGGTTTCCATGCTTATCTCTAAAATAGTTGTGGAGTCTTATCTCTCAAATGGGTATCTATTTTTATAACTCCAAATCTCATAAAAATAAGTGTCCATGGTTATCTCTAAAATGGGTGTTTAGGCTTGTCACTCTAATGGGTACCTATTTTTATAGCTCTAAATCTCATTAAAATGGTGTCCATGTTTATCTCTCAAATGTTTGCCTAAATTCACTTTCAAAACTCAATTCCAAGAAAGTTGACAAAAGTGCATATTTTCAACCTTGGTTTGACCAACCTTGAACGAAGGCTAAAATAACTCCAAATCTCATAAAAATAGGAGTCCATGCTTATCTTTAAAATGAGTACCTATTTTAATAGCTCCAAATCTCATAAAAATTGACACTAATGTTTAGCTCTCAAATTGGTATCTATTTTTATAACTGAAAATCTCATCTAAAATAGGTATCCATGCTTATCTTTAAAATAGGTACTTATTTTTATAGCTCCAAATCTCATCAAAATGGACACCAATGTTTATATCTCAAATGGGTACCTATTTTTATAGCTCAAAATCTCAAAAATAGATGTTCATGTTTATCCCTCAAATGGGTACCTAAATGTACTTTCAAAACTCAATTTCGAGAAAGTCGATAAAAGTGCATATTTTCAACCTTGGTTTGACCAACTTTGAACGAGGGCCAAAATAGCTCTAAATCTCATAAAAATAAGTGTCTATGCTCACATCTCAAATGGGTATCTATTTTTATAGCTACAAATCTTATAAAAATAAGTGTCCATGCCTATCTCTAAAAATAGGTACCCATTTGAGACATAAGCCTAGACACCTATTTTAGAGATAAGCATAGACAACTATTTTTATGAGATTTAGAGCTATAAAAATAGGTGCTCATTTCATAGATAAGCATGGACACCTATTTTTATGAGATTTGGAGCTATAGAAATAGGTATGCATTTTAAAGATAAGCATGGACACCTATTTTTATGGGATTTGGAGCTATAAAAATAGGTACCCATTTGAGAGATAAGCATGTACACCTATTTTTATGAGATTTGGAGCTATAAAAATAAGTACCCATGTTTTGAAAGTGGATTTAGGTACCCATTTGATAGATAAGCATGGACACTTGTTTTTATGAGATTTGAAGCCATAAAAATAAGAGATAAGCATGGACACCTATTTTTATGAGATTTGGAGCTATAAAAATAGGTACCCATTTTAGAGATAAACATAGACACCTATTTTTATGAGATTTGGAGCTATAAAAATAGGTACTCATGTTTTGAAAGTGGATTCAGGTACCCATTTCAGAGATAAGCATGGACACATATTTTTAAGAGATTTGGAGCTATTTTGGCCCTCACTCAAGGTTGGTCAAACCAAGGTTTAAAATATGCACTTTTGTTGAGTTTCTTGGAATTTAGTTTTGAAGGTGGATTTAGGTGCCCATTTGAGATATAAGCATGGAAACTATATTTATGAGATTTGGATTTATTTTATCTCTTGCTTAAGGTTGGTTAGACCAAAGTTTAAAACATGCACTTCTGTTGACTTTCTCGAAGTTGAGTTTTGAAAGTAAATTTAGGTATTCTTTTAACAGTTAGGTACCCATTCTAGAGATAAGCATGGATACCCATTTGAGAGATAAGAATTGACATCTATTTTTATGAGATTTGGAGCTATAAAAATAGGTACCCATTTGAGACATAATCCTCGACACCTATTTTTATGATATTTAGATCTATAAAAACAGGTATTCATTTTTTGAAAGGAGATTTAGGTACCCGTTTGAGAGATAAGCATTGATACCTATTTTTATGGGATTTGGAGCTATTTTTCTAAGATTTGGAGCTATAAAAATATTGACCCATTTGAGCAAAAAGCATAGTCATCTAATTAGATATAAGCATGGACACCTATTTTTATGACATTTGGAGCTATAAAAATAAGTAGTCATTTTAGATATAATCATGGGCACCTATTTTTGTGAAAGTGGATTTAGGTACCTATTTGAAAGAAAAGCATGCACACTTATTTTTTTTATATTTGGAACTATAAAAATAGGTACCCATTTTAAATATAATCATGGACATCTATTTTAGAGATAAGCCTAGACACATATTTAGATATAAGCATTGATAGATATTTTTATGACATTTGGAGCTATAAAAATATGTACCCATTTTAGATATTAGCATGGACATCTATTTTTATGAAAGTGGATTTAGGTACTCATTTTAGAGATAAGCCTAAACACTTATTTAGATATAAACATGGACACTTATTTTTATGAGAAGCAGAGCTATAAAAATAAATACCCATTAGAGATAAGAATGGACACCTGTTTTTATGATATTTGGAGCTACAAATATAGGTACCCATGCTTATCTATAAAAATAGTAACCAATTTGAGAGATATGCATGGAAACATATTTTTATGGGATTTGAAGCTATAAAATTAGGTACCCATTTTAGAGGTAAGCATGGACACTTATTTTTAAGAAAATTTAGACATATATTTATGATATTTGGAGCTATAAAAATAATTACCCATTTGAGAGATAAGCATAGACATCTATTTTTATGTACCCATTTTAGAGATAAGTATGGATACATATTTTTACGAGATTTTAAACTATAAAAATAGGTACCCATTTGAGAGATAAGCATTGACACCAATTTTTATGAGATTTGGAGTTATTAAAATGGGTATCCATTTTAGAGATAAGCGTGGACACCTATTTTTAAAAGATTTGGAGTTATAAAAATAGGTACCCTATTTAGAGATAAATGTAGACATTTATTTTTATTACATTTGGAACTATAAAGATAGGTACCCATTTTAAATATAAGCATGAACACATAATTTTATGAGATTTGGAGACATAAAAATAGGTACCCATTTTAAAGATAAACATTGGTGTCCATTTTTATGAGATTTGAAGTTATAAAAATAGATACCCATTTTAGAGATAAGTATGGACACCTATTTTTATAAGACTTGGAGCTATAAAAATAGGTACCCATTTTAGAGATAAACATGGACACCTATTTTAATGAGATTTGGAGCTATTCCAGTCCTCATTCAATGTTGGAAATAAAATGGACACCTATTTTTATCAGATTTGAAGCTATAAAAATAGGTACCCATTTGATAGATAAGTATGGACACATATTTTTCTGAGATTTAGAGCTATAAAATTAGGTACCTATTTGAGAGATAAGCATGAAACCTATTTTTATCAGATTTTGAATTATAAAAATAGATACTCATTTTAGAGATAACCATGGACACCTATTTTTGTGAGATTTGAAGCTATAAAAATAGGTACCCATTTTATACATAAACATGGAAACCTATTTTTACGAGATTTTGAGCTATAAAAATAGATAACCATGGACACTTATCTTTATGACATTTGGGCTATAAAAATAGGTACCCATTTTCGAGATAAGATTGGACACATATTTTTATGACATTTGGAGTTATAAAAATAGGTAACCATGCTTATCTATAAAAATAGTCACCCATCTGAGAGAAAAGAATGGACACCTATTTTTATGAGATTTGAAGCTATAAAAATAGGTACCCATTTTAGAAAAAAGCATGGATACCTATTTTTATTAGATTTGGAGCTATAAAAATACATACCCGTTTGAGAGATAAGCATGGACACCTATTTTTATGATATTCAGAGCTATAAAAATAGGTACCCATTTTAGAGATACACCGGGACACCTATTTTTATAAGATTTAAAGCTATAAAAATAGGTACCCATGTTTTGAAAGTGGATTAAGGTACCCATTTTAGAGACAATCATGGACATCTATTTTTATGATATCTGAAGCTATAAAAATAGGTAACCATTTTACATATAAGCATTGAAACTTATTTTTACGAGATTTGGGGCTATAAAAATAGGTACCCATTTAAGAGATAAACATAGACACCTATTTTTGTGAGATTTAGAGCTATAAAAATATGTACTTATTTGAAATATAAGCCTCGACATATTTTTTAGAGACAAGCATGGACACCTGTTTTTATGAGATTTGGAGTTATAAAAATAGGTACACATTTGAGTCATAAGCATGGACACTTATTTTTATGAGATTTGGAGCTATAAAATTAGGTAACCATTCGAGAGATAAGTATGGACACCTGTTTTTTTGAGATTTGGAGGTATAAAAATAGGTACCCATTTGAGAGATAAGCCTAGAAAACCATTTTAGAGACAACCACGGAAATCTATTTTTATGAGATTTGGAATTATAAAAATAGGTACCCATTTTAGAGATAAGCATAGACACCTATTTTTATGAGGTTTGGAGTTATAAAAATAGATACCCATTTTATAGATAAGCATGGATATCTATTTTTATGAGACTTGGAGCTATAAAAATAGGTACCCATTTTAAAGATAAGCATGGAAACCTATTTTTATGATATTTACAGATATACAAATAGGTACCTATTTTAGAGATAAGCTTGGACACCCATTTTAGACATAAGGCTGGTACTTAAATCTACTTTGAAAACTTAATTTGGAGAATGTCGACAAAAATGCATATTTTGAACCTTGGTTTGACCAACCTTGAACGAGGAACAAAATAGCTTAAAATTTCATAAAAATAGGTGTCCATGCTTATCTATTAAAATGGGTACTTATTTTTATAACTGCAAAACTCATACAAATAGGTGTGCGTTCTTATCTCTGTAAACATAGGTACCCATATGAGAGATAAAAATAGGTACCCATTTTAGAGATAAGCATGGATACCTATTTTTATGAGATTTGGAGCTATTAAAATAGGTACCCGTTTTAGAGATTACCATGGACACCTATTTTTATAACATTTTCAGCTATAAAAATAGGTATCCATTTGAGAAATAAGCATAGACACCTATTTTTATGAGATTTGGAACTATAAAAATAGGTACCCATTTTAGAGATAAGAATGAACACCAAACTTTATGAGATTTGAAGCTATTTTGACCAACGTTCAAGGTTGGTCAAACAAAAGTTGAAAATATCTACTTCTGTAGTCTTTCTTGGAATTAAAATTTTAAAGTATATTTAGATACCCATTTAAGAGATAAACAAGGACACCTATTTTTATGAGGTTTGAAGCTATTTTTATGATATTTAAAGCTATAAAAATAGGTACCAATTTGAGAGATAAGCATGGACATCTATTTTTATGATTTTGGAGCAAAAAAAATAGGTATCTATTGAAGAGATAAGAATGAACACTTATTTTTATGAGATTTAGAGCTATTTTGGTCTTCGTTCAAGGTTGGTCCAACCAAGGTTGAAAATATGCACTTTTGTTGACTTTCTCGTAATTGATTTTTGAAAGTTCTTTAGTTACCAATTTGAGAGATAAGCATGGACATATATTTTTATGAGATTTGGATCTATAAAATAAATATCTATTTGAAAGATAAGCATGGACACTGATTTTTATGAGATTTGGAGCTATAAAAATAGGTGCCCATTTTAGAGATAAGCATAGACAACTATTTTTATCAGATTCAAAACTATAAAATTAGGTACCTATTTTAGAGATAAGCATGGACACCTATTTTTATGAGATTTTGAGCTATAAAAATAGGTACCCATTTTAGAGATAAGCATGGACACCTATTTTTATGAGATTTTGAGCTATAAAAATAGGTACTCATTTTAGAGATAAGCGTGGACACCTATTTTTATAAGATTTAAAGCTATAAAAATAGATACCCATTTTAGAGATAAACATTACTATCCATTTTTATGAGAATTGGAGCTATAAAATACGAATCCATTTTAGATATAAGCATGGACACCTATTTTTATAAGATTTGGAGCTACAAAAATAGGTACCCATTTGAGATATAAGCATGGAGATTTGGAGCTATGAAAATAGATATCCATTTGAGGAATAAGCATGGACACTTAATTTTATTAGATTTTGAGCTATAAAAATAGGTACCCATTTTAGAGATAAGCATAGACACCTATTTTTGTGAGATTTTGAGTGATAAAAATAGGTAACCATTTTAGAGATAAGTATGGACACATATTTTTATGAGATTTTGAGTTATTTTGGCCTTCATTCAAAGTTGGTTAAATAAATGTTGAAAATATGTGACCATTTTAGAGATAACCATGGACACCTTTATTTATCAGATTTGGAGATATAAAAATGGGTACCCACTTGAGAGATAAGAATGGACACCTATTTTTATTGGATTTGGAGATATAAAAATAGGTACCCATTTTAGAGATGAACATAGACACCTATTTTTATGAGATTTGGAGCTATAAAAATAGGTGCATGTTTAAGAGAACAACATGGACAACTTTTTTTTTTATCTCTTTTTATACCTATTTTTAGAGATAAGCATAGACAACTACTTTTATGATATTTGGAGCTATAGGTGTGGGTATCCATTTTAGAGATAAGCATAGACACCTATTTTTATGAGATTTGGAGCTGTAAAAATAGATACCCATTTTAAAGATAAGCATGTACACTTATTTTTATGAGATTTGGAGGCATAAAAATAAGTACCTATTTGAGAGATAAGCATGGACACCTATTTTTATGATTTTTGGTGCTATAAAAATAGGTACCCATTTGACCAAACTTGAAGGAGGGCCAAAATAGCTCAAAATCTAGTAAAAATAGGTATTCATGCTTATCTCTCAAATTGGTACCTATTTTTATGGCTTCAAATATTATAAAAATAGGTGTCCATGCTTATTTCTAAAATGGATACCTATTTTTATAGTTTCAAATCTCATAAAAATAGGTAGCCATGCTTATCTATCAAATGGGTAACTAAATCCACTTTCAAAACTCAATTCCAAGAAAGTTGACAAATCTCATAAAAAAAGGCACCCATTTTAAAGATAAGCATGAACACGTATTTTTATGATATTTGGAACTATAAAAATAGGTACACATTTGAGATAAGCATGGACACCTATTTTTATAATATTTGGAGCTATAGAAATAGGTACCCATTTTAAAAATAAGGTGCCCAAATCTCACAAAAATAAGTGTCCATGCTTATCTCTAATGGGTACTTATTTTTATAGCTACAAATCTAATGATAAGCATGGGCACCTATTTTTATGAGATTTGGAGCTATAAAAAGAGGTACCGATTTGAGAGATAAACACCCATTTTAGAGATAAGCATGGAAATGTTATTTTATAAGATTTCAAACTATAAAAATAGGTTCCCATTTTAGAGATAAGAATTGACACCTATTTTTATTCGATTTGGAGTTATAAAAGTAGGTACCTATGTGAGAGATAACAATGGACACCTAATTTTATGAGAATTGGAGCCATAAAAATACGTACCCATTTTAGAGATAAGCCTGAACACCTATTTTTATGATATTCGAAGGTGTAAAAATACAAACCCATTTTAGGGATAAGCATGGACATATATTTTTATGAGATTTGAAGCTATTTTTTTCGTCGTTCTAGGTTAGTCAAACCCGGTACCCATTTGAGAGATAAGCATGAGAACCTGTTTTTATGAGCTTTAGGGCTATAAAAATAGGTACTCATTTTAGATATAATCATGGACACCTATTTTTATGAGATTTGATATTTTAAAAATAAGTACCCATTTGAGTGATAAGCCTCGACACTTATTTTAGAAATAAGCATGGACACTTATTTTTATGAGTTTTGAAGGTATAAAAATATGTACATATTTGAGATATAAGCGTGGACAACTATTTTTATAAGATTTGGATCTATAAAAATAAGTACCAATTTGATAGATAAACATGAACACCTATTTTTTTTAGATTTGGAGTTATAAAAATAGGTACCAATTTTAAAGACAAACATGGACACCTATTTTTGTGAGATTTAAAGCAATAAAAATAGGCATCCATTTGAGAGATAGACACCTATTCTTATGATATCTGGAGATATAAAAATAGTTACTCATTTGAGACATAAACATGGACGCCTATTTTTATGAGAATATAAGTTATTTTTGCCCTCGTTCAAGGTTGGTTAAACCAAGTTTGAAAATATGCACTTCTATAGCCTTTCTCGAAATTTGAATTTTAAAGTAGATTTAGGTACACATTTGAGAGATAAGTATGGACACATATTTTTTTATATTTGGAGCTATAAAAATACGTACCCATTTTAGAGATAAGCATGGATACCTATTTTTATGAGATTGAGAGATATCAAAATATTTACCCATTTGAGAAATAAGGATGGACACATATTTTCATAGCTCCAAATCTCATAGAAATATGTGTCTATGATTATCTCTCAATTTGATACCTTAGTCCACTTTCAAACCATGGGTACCTATTTTTATAGCTCTAAATATTATAAAAACAAGTACCCATTTGAGAGATAACCATAATCACCTATTTTTATGAGATTTGCAGCTATAAAAATAGGTACCCATTTTAGAGATAAGCATAAAAACTTATTTTTATGAGATTTAGAGCTATAAAAATATGTACCAATTTAAAACATAAGCATGGATACATATTTTTATGAGATTTAGAGATATAAAAATATGTACCCATGTTTTGAAAGTGGATTTAGGCACCCATTTGAGAGATAATAATAGAAAACCATTTTTATGAAATTTGAAGCTATAGAAATAGGTGTCCATGCTTATTTTTATAGCTCCAAATATCTTAAAAATAGATGTCCATTTGAGAGATAAGCATTGACAAATAGGTACCTATGTTTTAAAAGTGGATTTAGGTACCTATTTGAGAGATAAGCATGTACACTTATTTTTATGACATTTGGATCTATAAAAACAGGTACCAATTTAAGAGATAAGCATGGACACTGATTTTTATGAGAATTGGAGCTATAAAACTAGGTACCCATTTTATAGATAAGCATGGACACCTATTTTATGAGATTTGGAGCTATAACAATAGGTACCCATTTGAAAGATAAGCATGAACACGTATTTTTATGAGTTTTGGAGCTACAAAAATAGGTACCCATTTGACAAATAAGCATGGACACCTATTTTTATGATATTTGGATCTATTTTTATGAGATTTGGAGCTATGAAATTACGTGTCCATTTGAGAGATAATCATGGGAACCTCTTTTATGAGTTTTGGGGCTATAAAAATAGGTACTCGTTTTAAAAATAAGCATGATCACCTATTTTTATGAGATTTGGAGTTATAAAAATAGGTACCCATTTTAGAGATAAGCATAGACACCTATTTTATAAGATTTGGAAGTATTTAAATAGCTACACATTTGAAAGATAAGACTATACACCTATTTTAGATATAAGCATGGAAACCTATTTTTTTGAGATTTGGAGTTATAAAAATAGTTACCCATTTGAGAAATAAGTCTGTACACCTATTTTAGAGATAAGCATGGACACTTATTTTTATGACATTTGGAGCTATAAAAATAGGTACCCATTTTAGAGATAAGTCTGGACACCTAGTTTTATGAGATATGGAGCTATAAAATAGGTACCCATTTTAGAGATAAGCTTGGATACATGTTTTTATAATATTTGGAGCTATTAAAATAGATACCCATTTCAGAGATAAACATAGACACTTATTTTTATGATATTTGGAGCTATAAAAATAGTTACCCATTTGAGAGATAAGCATGAACAAAAGTACATATTTTCAACTTTGGTTTGACCAACCATAAACGCGGGCCATTTGAATGATATGCATGGACACATATTTTTATGAGATTTGAAGCTATAAAAATGGGTACTCATTTTAGAGATAAGCATGACAACCTATTTTTTTGAGATTTGGAGTAATTAAAATAGGTATCCATTCGAGAGATAAGAATGGATACCTATTATTATGAGATTTGGAGCTATAAAAATAGCTACCCATTTGAGAGATAACCATGGACACCTATTTTTATGTACCCATTTGAGAGATAGCATAGACACTTATTTTTGAGATAAGCATGCACACCTACTTTTATGAGATTTGGAGCTATAAAAATAGGTACTCATTTTAGAGATAAGCATGGATACCTATTTTTATAGTTTCAAATCTCATAAAAATAGGTCTCCATGCTTATCTCTAAAATAGGTTTCCAAGTTTATCTCTCAAATTTGTACCTATTTTTATAGTTCCAAATCTCATAAAAATAGGTGTGAATGGTTATCTTTAAAATTTTTACATATTTTTACAGCTCCAAATCTCATAAAAATATGTGTCTATGATAATCTCTCAAAAGGGGACCTATATTTATAGTTCTAAATCTCATAAAAATAGGTGTCCATGATTATCTCAAAAATGGGTACCTATTTTTATAGATCTAAATCTTATAAAAATGAGTGTCCATGCTTATCTCTAAAATAGGTGTCGAGACTTATATCTCAAATGAGTACCTATTTTTGTAACTCCAAATCTTATAAAAATAGGTGTCCATGATTATCTCTAAAATGAGTGTCCATGCTTATCTCTCAAATGGGTACCTATTTTTATAGCTTCAAATATCATAAAAATAGGTGTCCTTGCTTATCTCTCAAATGGGTACCTAAATCCACTTTCAAAACATAATTCCGAGAAAGTCGACAAAAGTGCATATTTTCAACCTTGAATGAGAGCCAAAATAGCTCTGAATCTCATAAAAATAGGTGTTCATGCTTATATTTAAAATGGGTACCTATTTTTATAGCTCCAAATATCATAAAAATTTACACCAATGTTTATCTCTCAAATGAGTACATATTTTTATAGCTCCAAATCTCATCTAAAACAGGTATCCATGCTTATCTCTAAAATGGATAGCTGCTTTTATAGCTCCAAATATCATAAAAATGGACACCAATGTTTATCTCTCAAATGGGTACCTATTTTTATAGCTCAAAATCTCATGAAAATATATGTCCATGTTTATCGCTCAAATAGGTACTTAAATCCACTTTAAAAGCTCAATTCCGAGAAAGACAACAAAAGTGCATATTTTCAACCCTCGTTTGACCAACCTTGAACGATGGTCAAAATAGATCCAAATATCATAAAAATATGTATCCATGCTCATCTTTCAAATGGGTATCTATTTTTATAGCTCCAAATCACGTAAAAATAGGTGTCCATGCTTATCTCTAAAAATATGTACTCATTTAAGAGATAAGCCTAGACACCTATTTTAGAGATAAGTATGGACGCCTTTTTTGATGAGATTTGGAGCTATAATAATAGGTACCCATTTGAGAGATAAGCATGAACACCGATTTTTATGAGATTTTGAGCTATAAAAATAAGTGCCCATTTTAGAGATAAGCATAGACACCCATTTTTATGAGATTTGAAACCATAAAAATATGTATCAATTTTAGAGATAAACATGGACACCTATTTTTATGAGATTTGGAGGTATAAAAATAGGTACCCATGTTTTGAAAGTGGATTTAGGTACTCATTTGAGAGATAAGAATGGACACCTATTTTTATGAGATTTGGAGATATTTTGTCCATCGCTCAAGGTTGGTCAAACCAAGGTTTAAAATATGCACTTTTGTCGAATTTCTTGGATTTTAGTTTTGAAGGTGGAGTTAGGTACCCATTTGAGATATAAGCATGGAAACCTATTTTTATAAGATTTGTATTTATTTTCTCTCTTGTTCAAGGTTGGTCAAACCAAGGTTGAAAATATGCACTTATGTCGACTTTCTTGAAATTGAGTTTTGAAAATAAATTTAGGTATGCCTTTAAGAGATAAGCATGGACACCTAAGTACTCATTATAGAGATAAGCATGGGTATCCATTAGAGAGATAAGCATGGACACATTTTTATGATATTTGAAGCTATAAAATAGGTACCCAATTGAGATATAATTTTCGACACCTATTTTTATGATATTTGGATCTATAAAAATAGGTACCCATTCTTCAAAAGGAGATTTAGGTACCCATTTGAGAGATAAACATGGACACCTATTTTTATGAAATTGAGAGCTATTTTTATCAGATTTGGAGCTATAAAAATATTAACCTATTTGAGTGATAAGCTTAGACATCTATTTAGATATAAGCATGGACTCTTATTTTTATGACATTTGGAGCTATAAAAATAGATACTCGTTTTAGAAATAAGCATGGACACTTATTTTTATTAAAGTTGATTTAGGTATACATTTGAAAGATAAGCATGGACATCTATTTTAGAGATAAGACTAGACACCTATTTAGATATAAGCATGGACACATATTTTTATGACATTTGAAGCTATAAAAATAGGTACCGATTTTAGATATAAGCATGGACACCTATTTTTATGATAGTGGGTTTAGGTACCCATTTGAGAGATAAGCCTAGACACCTATTTAGATATAAGCATGAACACCTATTTTTATGAAAGTGGATTTAGGTACCCATTTGAGAGATAAGGATAGACACATATTTTTGCGATATTTGGAGCTATAAAAATAGGTAGTCATTTACGAGATAAGAATGGACACCTATTTTAGAGATAAGCTTGGACTTCTATTTTTATGAGATTTGGATCTATTTTTATTAAATTTGGTGTCATAACAATAGGTACCCATTTTATAGATAAGCATGGACACCTATTTTATGAGATTTGAAGCTATAAAAATAGGTACCCATTTGATAGAAAAACTTGGAAACCTATTTTTGTTAGACTTGAACCTATAAAAATAGGTACCTATTTGAGAGATAAGCTAGGACACCAATTTATATTACGTTTGAAGTTATAAAAATAAGTATCCATTTCAGAGATAAGCATGGACACTTATTTTTACGAGATTTGAAGCTATAAAAATAGGTACACATTTGAGAGATAAGCATAGACACCAATTTAATGCGATTTGGAGCTATAAAAATAAATACTCATTTGCAAGGTTAGCTTGAACACCTATTTTTATGATATTTAGACCTATAAAAATATATACCCATTTTAGATATAAGCGTGGACACCTATTTTTATGAGATTTGGAGCTATAAAAATTGGTTCTCATATAGAGATAAGCATGTACACATTTTTTAATAAGATTTGAAGCTTTAAAAATATGTACCCATTCTAAAGATAAGTCTGGACATCTATTTTTACGAGATTTAGAGATATAAAAATAGGTACCCATTTGAGAGATAATCCTGAACATCTATTTTAGAGATAAGCACGCACACCTATTTTTAGGAGATTTGGAGCTATAAAAATAGGTACCCATTTGAAAGGTAAGCAGGGACACCTATTTTTATGAGATTTGGAGCTATAAAATAGGTACCCATTAGATAAAAGAATTGACACTTATTTTTATGAGATTTTGAGTTATAAAAATAATTACCCATATTAGAGATAAGGATGGAGACATATTTTTATGATATTTGAAGCTATAAAATTGGGTACCTATTTGAGAGATAATGATGGACAGCTAATTTAGAGATAAAAATGGGTACCTATTTTTACGAGATTTGGAGCTATAAAAATAGGTTCCCATTTGAGATATAAGCATAGACACATATTTTTATAAACTTTGAGCTATAAAAATAGGTAGGTACCCATGTTTTGAAAGTAGATTTAGGTACATATTTTAAAGATAAGCATGGACACTTATTTTTATGTAATTGAAGCTATAAAAATAGCTACTCATTTGAGAGATAAGCATGGACACACAATTTTATGATATTTGGAGCTATAAAAATAGGTACCTATTTTAGAGATAAACATGGGCACCTATTTTTATGAGATTTGGAGCTATAAAAATAGGTACTCATTTTAGAGATAAGCATGGACATATAATTTTATAAGATTTGGAGCTATAAAAATAGGTACCAATTTTAGAGATAAACATTGGTGTCCATTTTAGTGATAAACATTGGTGTTCTTTTTCTCTAAAATGGGTACCTATTTTTATAGCTCCAAATCTAAAAAAAATAGGTGTCCATGCTTATCTCTAAAATGGTACCTATTTTTATAGCTCCAAATCTCATAAAAATAGGTATGTATGCTTATCTCTCAAATGGGTACCTATTTTAATTGCTTCAAATCTCATAAAAATATGTTTCCATGCTTATCTCTAAAATAGCTACCTATTTTTATAGCTCAAATTCTCGTAAAAATAGGTTTCAATACTTATCTCTAAAATGGGTACCTATATTTATAGATACAAATCTCATAAAAATAGGTTTCCATGTTTATCTATGAGATGAGTACCTATTTTTATTGCTCCAAATATGGAAAAAAATAGGTGTGCATGCGTATCTCTAAAATAGATACCGATTTTTATAACTCCAAATCTCATAAAAATAGGTGTCTATGCTTATCTCTAAAATAGTTGTCCATGCTTATCTCTAAAATGGTTACCTATTTTTATAGCTGTAAATCTCATAAAAATAGGTGTCCATGCTTATCTCTCAAATGAATACCTAATTTTATAACTCCAAATGTCATAAAAATATGTATACATGCTTATGTCTAAAATGAATACCTATTTTATAGCTCCAAATTTATTAAAAATAGGTGTCCATGCTTATCTCTAAAATGAGTACTTATTTTTATAGCTTCAAATCTCATAAAAATAGGCGTCCATGCTTATCTCTCAATTGGGTACCTAAATCCACTTTCAAAAATCAATTCCGAGAAAGTCAACAAAAGTGCATATTGTCAACCTTGGTTTGACGAACCTTGAACAAAGGTCAAAATAGCTCAAAATATCATAAAAATAGGTGTCCATGCTTATATCCAAACTGGGTATCTAAATCCACTTTAAAAACATGGATTCTTATTTTTATAGCTCCAAAAACTCATAAAAATAGGTTTTCATGTTTATCTTTAAAATAGGTACCTATTTTTATAGCTCCAAATCTCAGAAAAATAAATGTCCGTGCTTATCCCTCAAATGGGTACCTATTTTTATGGGATTTGAAGCTATAAAGTTAGGTACCCATTTTAGAGGTAAGCATGGACACCTATTTTTATGAAATTTAGACCTCTTTTTATAAGATTTGGAGCTATAAAAATAGGTACCCATTTGAGAGATAAGCATGGACAACTATTTTTATTTACCTATTTGAGAGATAAGTATGGATACCTATTTTTATCAGATTTTGAGCTATAAAAATAGGTACCCATTTGAGAGATAGGCATAGACACCTATTTTTATGTACTCATTTGAGAGATAATACTGGACACCTATTTTTATGTACCCATTTGAAAGATAAGCATAGACACCTGCTTTAGAGATAGGCATGGACACCTATTTTTATGACATTTGAAGCTATAAGAATAGATACCCATTTGAGAGATAAGCATGGACACCTATTTTTATGAGATTTGAAGCTATAAAAATAGGTACATATTTTAGAGATATGCATGCACATCTATTTTTATGAGATTTGGAGCTATAAAAATAGGTACCAATTTGAGGGATAAGCATGGACACCTATTTTTATGAGATTTGAAGCTATAAAAATATGTATTCATTTTAGAGATATGCATGCACATCTATTTTTATAAGATTTGGAGCTATAAAAATAGGTACCCATTTCAGAGATAAGCATAGAAAATTATTTTTATGAGATTTGGAGATATACAAATAGTTAACAATTTTAGAGATAAGCCTAGACACCCATTTTAGAGATAAGCATGGACACTCATTTTAAAGATAAGACTGGTACCTAAATCCACTTTTAAAACTCAATTCCGAGAAAGTCAACAAAAGTGCATATTTTGAACCTTGGTTTATGTAATATCTCAAACTGATATTTCCCTGTTTATGTGTATATTGTAGATGGATAATAGACTTATTCCTTAATCAAATAGGAAAGCAAACCCTGAAATTTGCATGCATGCAGTTGCATGCAAATATGTGCCCTAGAAAAATACTGATATGCTATAAAATAGGAGAAATCAATGCATGTACATACCAGTATATAGATCAACTAATGATGAAGAGACTGGTCCCAGCATGCAAGGATTCTGCTGGAGGAATAAGGAGATACACCAAATCTTCCTCCACAGGTGAATGTGCCCTCCTCTCAAAGTGTATAAGCTCCAGAATAATAAATAAGTTGCTGCTGGAAGCCTAGATGATGTGCACTAGGGTTATAATACCCCTTTGGTGATGATGGAAGTCGCATAAGAAAGAAATAGAGGCACACTAGCCCAAAACATGAAGGTCTCCTCAATTTAACTCGCCCATGCAGATTAGTGCCTCCAGGAAAGGGGAGCACTAATGATATCTTGCTTGATACTCAAGCTAAACGACACTTCTTCCAGGGGAAGGGTAATGGAGGTGCTTCAAAATGAATGGAAGTAACATGCAGAAGTTCTGAACCCTGTAGGTAGGAAAACAAATTGCTTTGTCCTTGATCATGGTGACATGGTGTGACGGTGAAACCCTTTGGCTGGATGAATAATCAACCTCTCAGAATAACTGTTGAATGTAACCTGATGTTGAATTAATGCTGAACCTAGATGATCCAACCTAATGATGAACTAGGGCAGATAGATTTCACTGCTGAAATACACCAATTAGCTGAGCATGTGCTCAACCCCAACTTAGCTCTTCGAGCTCTCAAATTCGACTCCACAAATCAATAATCACATAAGTGTCTTCTCCATTTACTTTATCTTTCTTTAACTTTCAACTGCGAAAACCCTAACTTTTGGCCTAATTTGGTCACTTTAACTTTTAATTTGCAGTGGAATTAGATGCATGCGCATGGAAACTTAATCGGGTGCATGCATCATTAAATAATGCTCATATGTCATGCATGCAGGTGGTCTTTGGCTCTGGTGGCCCTCTTCGACCCAATGATGATATAATATTGATGCCCTAGATCTTCTGTATATGGCATAAGTTTTCAGTTGATTCCCTAACTGTCAGTACCCGCTCGAACCTACAGGAATCACATAGGTTAGTGGGTCGGTCCTCGTTTCCTAAGCAAAAGAGGACATTACAGTTTGACCAACCTTGAACGAGGGCCAAAATAGCTCAAAATCTCATAAAAATAGATGTTCATGCTTATCTCTGAAAATACGTACTTATTTTTACAGCTCCAAAACTCATAAAAATATGTGTCCATGCTTATTTCTATAAATATAGGTATCCATATGAGAGATAAAAATATGTACAAATTTTAGAGATAAGCATGAACACCTATTTTTATGAGATTTGGAGCTATAAAAATAGGTACCCATTTTAAATATTACCATGGACACCTAATTTTATGAGAATTAGAGTTATTAAAATAGGTACCCATTTGAGATATAAGCATAGACAACTATTTTTATGATATTTGGAGCTATAAAATAGGTACCCCTATTTTGAAAGTTGATTTAGGTACCCATTTGAGAGATAAGCATGGACACCAATTTTAATGGTAATTGGAGCTATTTTGGCCCTCGTACAAGGTTATTCAAACAAAGGTTGAAAATATCCACTTCTGTATCCTTTCTCGAAATTGAATTTTTAAAGTAGATTTAGATACGCATTTGAGAGATAAGTATGGACACCTATTTTTATTAGATTTGGAGCTATTTTTATGAGATTTAGAGCTATAAAAATAGGTACCCATTTGAGAGATAATGATGGACATTTATTTTTATGAGTTTTGGAGCTATAAAAATAGGTACCTATTCAAGAGATGAGCATGGAGACCTATTTTTAGGATATTTTGAGCTATTTTGGCCCTCGTTCAAGGTTGGTTAAACCAATTATGAAAATATGCACTTTTGTCAACTTTCTCGTATTTGAGTTTTGAAAGTGCTTTAGCTACCCATTTGAGAGAAAAGCATGCGCAATATTTTTATGAGATTTAGAGCTATAAAAATAAGTACCCATTTGAGAGATAATCATGGACACTAATTTTTATGAGATTTGGAGCTATAAAAATAGGTACCCATTTTAGAGATAAGCATAGACACCTGTTTTTATGAGATTTGGAGCTATAAAAATAGGTACCCATTTTAGAGATAAGCGTGGACACCTATTTTTATGATATTTGAAAGAATAAAAATATGTACCCATTTTGAAGATAACCATGGACACATATTTTTATGAGATTTAAAATTATAAAAATAGGTACCCATTTTAGAGATAAACATTGGTGTCCATTTTTATGAGATTTGGAGCTCTAAAAATAGGTACCCATTTTAGAGATAAGCATAAACACCTGTCTTTATAAGATTTGAACCTATAAAAATAGGTGCCCATTTTAACGATAAACATGGACATCTATTTTTATGAGATTTGGAGCTGTTTCAATACTCATTCAAGGTTGGAAATAAAATGTACACCTATTTTTATGAGATTTGGAGCTGTTTCGATACTCATTCAAGGTTGGAAATAAAATGTACACCTATAAATATAAGTACCAATTTGAGAGATAAGCATGTACATCTATTTTAATAAATATTTAGAGTTATAAAATTTGGTACCCATTTGAGAGATAAGCATGAAAACCTATTTTTATCATATTTGGAGCTATAAAAATAGATATGGGTGAATCCATGAAGATGGGTGTCTATTTTGGGGGGTCTTATGAGAAAATAAATTTGATTTTTTCATGTTTTTCAACTTTGGGCGAAAGAAAGTGATATTTTCGTTTAGAATTTCACTTTTAAGTAAAAACGAAACTTTTAGAGAATTATGTTAGCTTTATATTTATAATTGTTTCAATTTTATTTTATTGATATTTGATATGTGATTTCAGAAAATGTTTGACAGTGTGTCCTTATAAAATGAAAGGTCTAAAAAATAGAGATATTTGGTTGCGCCCCTAAAATCATTATTAAACTTGTGTTTTGCAAGAACAAAATATGTTACAACAATCTACACACAATAGGTCATGTTCTTCTAGTTATCTTCCATCAATGGTTGGTTATCTATTCATCAACTATAAGTTATCCATGCATTTCTACGAGCTATTTTTTATATTCTTTCCTTTTTTTAATAATAGATTATTTCGAATTTTGAACAATTTCCATAGAATCAATATCGACAGTAAGCAATAATAATACATTACAATTTATCATATTAATAGCACACCCACATAGTTTGTGGTTGGATCACGTAGATAGGGATCAAATGGTTGAGAGATAGTGATGGTATGGAAGACACTTTAGATTTTTTTTATTCCTCATATGTTCAACCCTCATTTATCCATGCCTAGCTACATGTTATCACTCACATTCCTCTTGCTATCCATTTATCAATTATAAATTATTTTTTATATTCATTTTTTTTATCTCACATTCTTCTAGTTATTTGCCATGAATTGTTGGTTCTTCATTCATCAACTACGAGTTATCCATGCATCACTACCACTTATAAGTCATGCATGGCTACCACTTATCCATTTTTAAGGTACCAATTATTATTA
>LPNX010633315.1:280738-316404 GCA_001517045.1 Pseudotsuga menziesii
AAATTACATACATATTGAATTAGTTAAATTTGAGTAGTGCACTTTGAAATTTATGGTATCCTGACGTGAGGTCAATTTTTGAAAATATCTTTGCTCCGTCGATGTCATCAAACATGTCATTTATTCTTGGTAAGGGATACTTGTTTTTAACTATAATCTTATTTAATTGTTTGTAATCTATGCACATTTTGAAAGTTCCATCCTTCTTTTTAACGAACAAAATATGTGCTCTTCAAGAAGATACACTAGGCCGAATATATCATTTGTCTAGTAACTCTTGTAATTGTATTCTTCATTTCGTTAATTTTGGGATACTCACATGATATAGAGTTCGTGATACTGGTGTTGAAAAAAACATTAGATCTATGGTAAAATCTAAATATCGTTTAGGTGGTAATACCGATATCTTATCACGAAATACAACTTCAAATTCCTTTAAATTATGAAATTGTTCCAATTTCATTTTTTATTTTTCGGGCTCAAATTCTTTAAGTTTGATGCCATAAAGTTGATACATTTTCCTAATACACTTTTTACGTTGTAGTGCTGAAATTTTTCATGTAGATAAAGGTCTATCAATTTTCTTTATTGTATGATACTTATCCTCCTCATCCACACTACTAAAATTTTTATGCAAATAGTCGATAACAAGTTTATGAGATTCTAGCCAATCCATACCTATCAAAATGTCATAGGCTCCCAGGAAAAGTATATTTAAATTAACTGAGGTATCCAAGTCATTAAAACCCAATAACAAATATTTAATTATCTCTGTAACTTTTTTTTTTACCCTTGTTTCCAGCTATACCAACCATGCATTTTTTTGTTTTTCCTTACTAAGTTTACACTTTTCAACTACTTTTGGTGCAATGTAACTTAAACTATATCCTGAATCAATAAGTATAGAAACATGTATGTTCAAAACTTTACCTTCTACTTCCAACATGGTGGATTGATGGTCCATCTGTCGATATTCCAAAGAAACATTAACTATAGGGATATTCTTGGCTATGTCATTCACAATAGAAGCTTCCTGTAACATGCTTACGGGTTACTATTTCATCCTCCACTGGAAGTTTCAATACTTTTTAGCCCATTGCTATTGGTTGAATCTCGCCGATTGTAATTGTTATCAATATGACCTCTTGTTCCTTTTCCAAACGGTGAGGGTTTAAATCCTTTCCTACGGTGATCGATTTTTTTAATTTTTTTTAATTTTTCCAACTTCTACTCAATTTGAATATTTGTTTAAACAAATGGTAGCACAATTAGGCCTTTCTAATTGCTTCATCCATTGTTTAGGAATTTCAAACACAATCTTTTCCTTATACACCAGGGGTAAACAACTGATAAAACTGTATACCTTAGTTTTTTCAACTCTTAGCTATGGTACATAGCGTTGTAAATTTACAAACTTGGTTACAAATTCTTCCATGGTTAACAATCCTAGTCTCAAATCATTGAATTATTGGGCTTTCTCATCATAATATCATTCTGACATAAATATTTTTTAAATAGTTTAAAAAAAAATCCAACTCAACTCTTTACTACGTATGTTACTGACACTTTTAACCTCCTTCCACCACAAAGCATATTTTTTGCTCACTTCTGAAAAAAATATAAAGGTGCCCTCAAATTATCATCATATATGTACACTTGAAAATTGTGTTTGATATTTAACAACCAAGATTCTATTTCTTCCTCAAATTCTCCATCAAACATGGGGGGCCTTAACTTTTTAAATTCTCCCTGTAACTCTACAAGTCTTTCTTTTTGTTTTTCTGTATTCATTTCATCACATTTCTTTAAATCCTGGGGGGTTGTAGGAATGCTATTTGTAGTTTCCTCACTATTGCAATTTTTTAGTGCTCATTTTCTTTTCTTGTAACGAATATAAATAAATATAATAATTAAATTTCTAATGTTACCTTAGTAATAAAAAATACTAGAATTCATAATCAAGTTGTTAATTTTACCTTAGTAATAAAAAATATTTCTATCAAAACTTCCAACATTCTCAACTTCTCAACACTGAAAATATTTTACATATACAATCATACATAAACTTAATAATACATACTTTCAAATATTTTGCACCTATCAAAACTTCCTAACATTTCTAACCTTTCCTAACATTCATATATTTGTACCTATCAAAACTTCTTAACAATCCGACATTTCTTAACATTCATTCATTAATTTGCACCTATCAAAGCTTCATAACATTTTGAACATTTCTTAACATTCATTCATACATTCATATATTTGCACCTATCAAAACTTTCTAACATTCCTAATCTTTCCTAACATTCATTCATATATTTGCATCTAAAAGTTCCTAACATTCCTAACATTCTCAACTTCTCAACACTAAAAATATTTTACATCTTCCTAACATTCATATATTTACACCTATCAAAACTTCATAACATTCCTAACATTTCCTAACATTCATTCCAAACGTTCATATATTTGCACCTATCAAAACTTTCTAACATTCCTAACCTTTACATATACATGTATATAATCCAAAAAAAAAAACTAAAGTCAATGCACATGTATATAATCTAAAAAAACAATCATGAAAATGTGAGTTCAATGTACATGTATATAATCCAAAAAAAATCATGTACATGTGAATTCAATGTACATGTATATAATCCAAAAATTATGTATATGTGAGTTCAATGCACATGTATATAATTCAAAAATTAAGCTCCTCAATGTCCAAATCAACTACAATATATATATCTATGTAAAAAGAAAAATATAAATAATTCTCTAAATGGTAATCCACCACTATCCTCAAATAGGGTTTTCCCTTGGACTCGTAACAATCTGCAACATGTATAAAAACAGATTATGAATATCATAAATTATTTAAAGAATTTTAAACTCAAATCAAAACATTAAAACATTAAACTAATATATCGAAGAACAATTCAATTATTAACAAAATTACCTCCAATTCTCTATCATCCAATGAAGTCTTCTCTTTGCCTCTAAAAGGTGGAGGAGACCCAATCTACAACATATATAAAAACAATTTATAAATCTTACAAATTATTTAGACTATTTTAAACTAAATTCAAAAAAATAAAATATTAAACTTACAATTCCAACACTATCGTCCAATGAAGTCTTTCATTTGCCTCGAAAAGGTTGAAGACATCCAAGCTTCAACATATATAAAAACAATTTACAAATGTCAAACATTATTTAAACTATTTAAACATATATATGAAAGAACAATTCAATTATGAACAAAATTACCTCGGTGTCAATATCAAAGAACCTACATTTTTACCTCCAATTTCAATATGTTCTTTTCCCCTAAAAATTTAAATTTTGTTAAAAAAGAAATCATAGTAAAAGCAAAAAATATTAAGCTTAGTAATTAACTTAAAACCGAAACAAAAAAATAAAACTTTAGCTATTCGAATATAATGAAACCTGCATAGATAAGTCAAATTAACAATAAGATACATAGTTAAATTTAAAAACAAAAAAAAATATCTTTCAAACATAAATATAAATGTGTAAATTTTACATATACCTCTCCAAAATGCTCTTCTACATTTCTAGCATTTTGACTAGTGGAGACTTTAAAATTATGTTCATTTAACAATCGAGAAAACTGAAAACAATAAACATTTACGTAACGTATTTATTACTATACATCAAAAAATAATTTATCATACATAGATATAATGTAACAAAAACTTTAATTCAAAATAAATAAAAAATGTTAATAGATTGAAAGTACACAAACCTCTCCTGTACTTGACGTGTCATTAGATATTCTATCCAAAGCTATATTACAACAAAGCTTGGCATAGGCCTTTAGATATTCAATGCCCATACAATCTAACTCATCATTTATTTTGTAAACAAAATCTTGTCGAATAGTGGCTCGAGCCCTCTCTCAACTCAATCCAACATCAACTCCTAGAAATGTCGAAGTCAAACCTTTGGCAACATTATGACTTGCAGTTGTCCCAACTTGTGATGTGGGTTCCATCTCCGATTTCTAAGTCACAAGCCTAGGTGGACGAGATATCAGAGGTGGAGATCGAAGAGTACTATGATTTCTAAGGGCACCTTTTCGATTGCATATCCTCCCCTTTCCAACTCCATAAAACTTGAAATGAATATCAGTATAGTCTGGCTTCATTCCTAAAAAAATTCAGCATTAAAAAACCTAGTAAAATAATTAGAAACCTCATCGTTCCATGGCAACCGACCTTAGGCTGCAAGGAACCAATTATATAAAACATGTGCAAGTTCAAGGTGCTTAAAATATTACACTTTCAATGCTTTTTGCTTTAGACCCTCTTTGAAGTTAAACATTGAGTTGGCATGTTCTCTAGTCACTCTTTCCAAACTAGAAAGATCATTTTGCAGCTTGTCATAGTGAGCCCTACAACTTTCAAGGGTCTTTTGTTGAATACCACTTTCCCATGGAAGCTCCTCCAGTAAATCTGATGGATAGGTTGTAATGGGTGTACAACCCTCAGCTAGCTGGACATACTGCATCCTTGCTTGACCTTCGCCACCTTATGTAGGATGACGAGCCTCTTGCGATCCTTGCTCTACTTTCATGTTTGTCTCCCGTACAGAAGGTCGAGATCCACGTTCACCCATAGATGATAAGGGGGAATCATCTCTACCACTAATGCCACGTCGATGATCAGATGAATGTGAACTATACAATATGCTTGAATCCCGAGGTGAAGTCAATAATCTTCGATTTTCATTACGAACACCAACTCTCAAAAAATGTGATGACCTCCTACGCTTCTATTTCAAAGGCTGCTCTGTTTCCATTGGATATGATATCTATAAGTTTACAAAAATATCAATTTCTACATGTTAATTAATCAACTTCAAAGACCTAGCTACTATAAAAACTAAGATTTCAATAAAGACCTAGATATCCCTAATATTATCTAATAGTTATTTAAATGATTATATCTAATTTATTATCTATTTCCATTTGATATGATATCTACAAGATTACACAATCAATTCATATCGTATTCAAATTCTAAATGTTAATTCCTCATCTTCAAAGACTTAGCCACTAAAAAACTAAGTTTTTAATAAAGACCTATATGCCATTAATATTATCTTATATATCAACTCATAACATATTCAAATTCTGCATGTTAATTCCTCAACTTCAGGGAACTAGTTGCTATAAAAACTAAGTTTTTATTACCTAGATGTCCCTCATATTATCTAATAATTCTTAAAATGAAAATAGCTACACTATTGTTGGGTGTATGAGAAATTAATGTAGCAATCTCTGTGTTTTTGATGTGTTTTTTATTTTTAAAACTACGTTTTTAATAAATATCTAGATGTCCTTAATATTATCTAATAGTTCTTAAAATGAAAATAGCTACACTATTGTTGGATGTATAAGAAATTAATGTAGCAATCTCTGTGTTTTTTATGTATTTTAGATTTTTAAAATTAATGGAACCAATATCATCAAATATAAAATTAAATCTACATTTCTTTATGTCAACTACAAATATTTTCGTTATTCTTTAAAATCATAAAAAAATCCCTTATGTTAAGTAAACTAATCAGAGTCAGAGTTGATGAACTCTACATGGACAGAGTTGATGAATGAATATATTCCTTATAATACCTATGAACTAAGATTAAAGTTTAAAAAAAAATGCACAATATCCTAATATAATAGTAAGTATAAACTGATAACTAATAAGCACTATACAAGTTATATGTTTCTTTTATAATTTAGATTAAAAATACATAAGATCAAACAGATAGATAATCAGAAAATTTGATGTTTTATGTGTAATAATGTTTTTTTTGTTTATGATTTATATAAAATGTACCAAAATACGTTTTTCTAAATAAAGTTATCAGAGAAAGAGTTGATGAACTCTGCATGAACTACGTTTTGCTAAGTATAATACATTTTTTTTTGTCTATGTGGACAGAGTTGATGAACTCTGTCCAGTTGGACAAAGTTCATCAACTCTGTTCAAATAGACAGAGTTCATCAACTCTGTCCATTTGGACAGAGTTCATGAACTCTATTAGAGTTAATGAACTTTGTTCATTTGAACAAAGTTCATGAACTCTGTCCAAATGGACAGAGTTCATTAAATCTAACAGAGTTCATGAACTCTGTGCAAATGGACAGAGTTGATGAACTCTGTTCAAATGAACAGAGTTCATTAACTCTAACAGAGTTCATGAACTCTGTCCAAATGGACAGAGTTGATCAACTCTATCCACATGTGACAGATTTCATGAACTTTGTTCAAATAGACAGAGTTCATTCATTTGGACAGAGTTGATGAACTCTGTCCATTTGGACATAGTTCATCAATTCTGTCCACATGGACAGAGTTCATGAACGACTACCCTCGTCATATACGTATAAACTAAAATTAAAATTATAAGAAATATACACTACTAATTAACATATGCAAACTTTAACTCTGCAATACTACGACGAAAAACAAATATAAGCCATTGACTACAACAAAAGACAAATCACATATTCAATGTTTTGAATTATAAAAGGAATTGCATAAATATTTACTTGACAAGGGGCAGCACAACAAGACCAGACCACGAACAGACCCTCCAAAAAAAGACCACGAACACCTCCATAAACAGGTCTCCACGCCGAACAGACCTCCACGTCGAGAGGAAACCAGACAGGTAAAGGGGTGCCAGGATGGTGGATGTACACGTCAGGTGTCAGAGTGACGTGGATGCGGATGACAGGAAACAACCAACCAATCGAGTGGTGAGACGGGTGGCGCGAGAAGAGGATGAGGACGAGGACAAATCACTGCAGGCGAAAACAACGAAAATGTGGCCGTAGATGACCTTTTATGTGTAATAATTTTTCAGCCGAACGATTATTTGGCCAATAATTATTTGACCGAATAATTATTAGGCTGAATAATTGTTCGACCGAATACGTATTGAAAAAACGGTAAAAATTATCGACCAACAATGCGTTCTGTCAAATTAAATGGTTCACCGTTAAAGGTTATTCGGCTGAATAACGTCCGCTATGTTGTTTGGGCACCCGATGCTCACGGAAGTGTTACCCAACTTCGCGTTTTCACCCATACTCAGTTTACAAATAAGCATG
Organism: Pseudotsuga menziesii; assembly: GCA_001517045.1. NCBI lineage: Eukaryota > Viridiplantae > Streptophyta > Pinopsida > Pinales > Pinaceae > Pseudotsuga > Pseudotsuga menziesii. The sequence continues at coordinate 287,889 of LPNX010633315.1, forward strand.
GATAACTATTTTTATGAGATTTATAGCTATAAAAATAGGTATCCATTTTAGACATAAACATAGAAACTTATTTTTATGAAATTTGGAGCTATAAAAATAGGTATCCATTTTAGAGATAGGCTTGGCTTGGACACCTATTTTTATGAGATTTGGAGCTATAAAAATAGGTAACCATGCTTATCTATAAAAATAGTAACCCATCTGAGAGAAAAGAATGGACACCTTTTTTATGATATTTGGAGCTATAAAAATAGGTACCCATTTTAGAGATAAGCATGGATACCTATTTTTACCAGATTTGAAGCTATAAACATACATACCCATTTGAGAGATAAACAAGGACACTTATTTTTATGATATTTGATCTATAAAAATATGAACCCATTTTATAGATAAACCTTTACACCTATTTTTATGAGATTTGGAGCTATAAAAATAGTTACCCATGTTTTGAAAGTGGATTTAGATACCCATTTTAGAGACAACCATGGACACTTATTTTTATAGTATTTGTAGCTATAAACATAGATTACCCATTTTAGATTTAAGCATGGACAACTATGTTTACGAGATTTGCAGCTATAAAAATAGGTATCCATTTAAGAGATAAGCATGGACACCTATTTTTATGAGATAAACATGGACAACTATTTTAGAGATAAAGATAGATGCATGTTTTTATGAGATTTGGGGCCATAAAAATAGGTACCCATTTGAGTCACAAGCATGGACACCTATTTTTATAAGATTTGGAGCTATAAATATAGGCACCCATTTAAGAGATAAGAATGAACACATATTTTATGAGATTATAAGCTATAAAAATAGGTACCCATTTGAGATATAAACTTGGACACCCATTTTAGAGATACACATGGACACCTATTATTCTGAGATCTGGAGGTATAAAAACTGGTACCCATTTAAGAGATAAGCATGGACACCTATTTTTATGAGATTTAGAGTTATAAATATAGGTACCCATTTGAGAGATAAACATGGACACATATTTCATGAGACTTGGATATACCCATTTGAGAGATAAGCCTGGACACCCATTTTAGAGATAGGTATTAACACCTATTTTTAAGAGATTTGGAGGTATAAAAATATGTACCTGTTTGAGAGATAAGCATGGACACAAAGTTTTATGAGATTTGGAGCTATAAAAATAGGTACCCATTTTATAGATAACCATGTACACCTATTTTAAGATATAAGCTTGGACAACTATTTTAGAGATAAGTTGGACACCTATTTTTATGAGATTTGGAAATTTAAAAATAGGTACCCATTTTGGAGATTAGAATGGACACCTATTTTTATGATATTTGGAGTTATAAAAATAGGTACCCATTTATGACATAAGTATGAACACTTAGTTTTATGAGATTTGAAGCTATAAAATTAGGTACCGATTCGAGAGAGTTAAGCATGGACACCTATTTTTATGAGATTTGAAGCTATAAAAATATATACCCATTTGAGAGATAAGCTTGGACAACCATTTTATAGATAAGCATGGACACATATTTTTATGAGATTTGGAGCTATAAAAATAGGTACCCATTTTAAAGATAAGCATGGACACCTATTTTTATGAAATGTGGAGCTATAAAAATAGGTACCCATTTGAGAGATAAGCATGTACATCTATTTTTATGAGATTTGAAGCTATAAAAATAGGTACCCATTTATAGATAAGCATGGACACTTATTTTTATGATATTTGGAGCTATAAAAATAAGTACTAATTTGAGAGATAATCTTCAACACCCATTTTAGAGATAAGCAAGGACACCTATTTTATAATATTTCAAGCTATAAAAATAGGTACCATTTTGAGAGATAAGCATGGAAAGCTATTTTTATGAGATTTGGAGCTATAAGAATATGTACTCATTTTAAAGATAATTATGGAAACCTATTTTTTGAGATTTAGAGCTATACAAATAGGTAACCATTTTAGAGATAAGCACGGACACCTATTTTTATGAGTTTGGAGCTATAAAAATAGGTACCTCTGCTTCTCTATAAAAATATCAACCTATTTGAGAGATAAGCATAGAAAAAAATAGGTTTTCATGCTTTTCTCTCAAAATAGATACCCATTTTAAACATAACAATAGACACCTATTTTTTTTCCCATTTCGAGATCTAAAATGGGTATCCATTTTAGAGATAAGCATAGACACATATTTTTATGAGAATTGAAACTATAAAAATAAGTACCCATTTGAGATATAAGCATGGACACCTATTTTTATGAGATTTGAAGCTATAAAAATAGGTACTCAGTTTAGAGTTAAGCATAGACACCTATTTTTTGAGATTTGGAGCTATAAAAATAGGTACCCATTTTAAGAAATAAGCATGAACATCTATTTTTAGATACCCATTTGAGAGATAAGCATAGACACCTATTTTTATGGGATTTGGAGCTATAAAAACAGGTACCCATTTTAGAGATAAGCATGGACACCTCTTTTTATGAGATTTGGAGTTATAAAAATAGGTTTCCATGTTTTGAAAGTGGATTTAGGTACCCATTTTAGAGATAAGCATGGACACTTATTTTTATGATAAGCATAGATACCCATTTTTATGATAAGCATGACACTTATTTTTATGATAAACATAGGTACCCATTTGAGAGATACGCATAGATACCTATTTTTATGAGATTTGGAGTTATAAAAATAGGTACCCATTTGAGAGATAAGCATAGACACCTATTTTTATGAGATTTTGAGCTATAAAAATAGGTACCCATTTGGAGTTATAAAAATAGTTACCCCTTTGAGAGATAATGATGTACACCTATTTTTATGAGATTTAGAGCCATTTTGGCCTTCGTTCAAGGTTGATCAAACAAAGGTTGAAAATATCTACTTATGTAGCCTTTCTCGAAATTGAAATTTTAAAGTATATTTGGGCACCCATTTGAAAGATAAGCATGGACAACTATATTTATGAGATTTGGAGCTATTTTTATGATATTTAGAGCTATAAAAATAGGTACCCATTTGAGAGATAAGCGCGGACATCTATGTTTATGAGTTTGGAGCTATAAAAATAGGTACCCGTTCAAGAGATAAGCATGGACACCTATTTTTAGTAGATTCGGAGTTATATTAGCCCTCGTTCAGTGTTGGTCAAACAAATGTTGAAAATATGCACTTTTATCGATTTTCTCGTAATTGAGTTTTGAAAGTGTTTTAGCTACCCATTTGAGAGATAAGAATGCACATACATTTTTATGAGATTTTGATCTATAAAAATAAGTACATATTTGAGAGATAAGCATGGACACTAATTTTTATGAGATTTGGAGCTATAAAAACAGGTACCCATTTTAGAGATAAGTATGGACACCTATTTTTATGAGATTTGGAACTATAAAAATAGGTACTCATTTTAGAGATAAACATTGGTGTCCATTTTTATGGGATTTGGTGCAATAAAACAAGTACCAATTTTAGATATAAACATGGACACATATTTTTATAAGTTTTGGAGCTATAAAAATAGATACCCGTTTGAGATATAAGCATGAAAAGCTATTTTTATGAGATTTGAAGCTATAAAAATATGTACCAATTTGAGAGATAAGCATGGAAACCTATTTTTATGAGATTTGGAGCGATAAAAATAGGTCCCCATGATTTGAAAGAGAAATTAGATACCCATTTGAGATATAAGCATGGACACCTATTTTTATGAAACTTGCAGCGATAAAAATAGGTACCCATGATTTGAAAGCGGAATTAGGTACCCATTTGAGAGATAAGCATGGATACCTATTTTTATGAGATTTGAAGTTATTTTGACCCTTGTTCAAGGTTGTCAAACTAAGGTTGAAAATATGCACTTTTGTCGACTTTCTCGGAATTGAAATAGTAAAGTGAATTTAGGTACCCATTTGCGAGATAAGCATGGATGCCTATTTTTATGAGATTTGGAGCTATAAAACTATGTACCCATATAGAGAGATAAGCATCGACGCCTATTTTTATGAGATTTTGAGCTATTTTAGTCCTCATTCAAGGTTGGTCAAACCAAAGTTGAAAATATCAATTTTTGTAGTTTTTTTCGGAATTGAAATTTTAAAATAGATTTAGGTACACATTTGAGAGATGAGCATAAACACCTATTTTGTTTTACATTTGGAGTTATAAAAATAGGTACCCATTTTAGAGATAGGCATGGATACGTATTTTTATGAGATTTGGAGCTATAAAAATAGGCACCTATTTTAGAGATAAGCATGAACATCTATTTTTATAAAATTTGGAACTATAAAAATAGGTACCAATTTCAAAGATAAGCATGGACATATATTTTTATGAGATTTTAAGATATAAAAATAGGTACCCATGTTTTGAAAGTGGATTTAGGTTTCGATTTGAGAGATAAGCATGTACACCTTTTTTTATGAGATTTGGAGCTATAGAAATGTGTCTATGCTTATTTTTATAGCTCAAAATCTCATAAAATGGGTGTCCATTTGAGAGATAAGCATGGAAAAATAGGTACCCATGTTTTGAAAGATGATTTAGGTACATATTTGACAGATACGCATAAACATTTATTTTTATGTTATTGGATCTATAAAAATAGGTACCTATTTGAGAGATAATCATGTACACCTATTTTTATGAGATTTGGAGCTTTAAAACTAGGTACCCATTTTATAAATAAGCATGAACACCTATTGTTATGAGATTTGGAGTTATTAAAATAGGCACCCATTTGAAATATAAACATGGACACCTATTTTTATGAGTTTTGGAGCTAATAAAATAGGAACCCATTTGACAAATAAGCATAAAGACCTATTTTTATAATATTTGGATATATTGTTATGAGATTTGGAGTTATAAAATTAGGTACCCATTTGATAGATAAGCATGGGCACCTATTTTTATGATATTTGGAGCTATAAAAATAGGTACCCATTTTCGAGAAAAGCATGAACACCTATTTTATGAGATTTGGAGGTATTTAGATAGGTACCCATTTTAGAGATAAGCTTGGAAACTTATTTCATATATAAGCATGTACACCTATTTTTTTGAGGTTTGGGCTTTAAAAATAGGTACCCATTTTAGAGATAAGCATGGACACCTATTTTTATGAGATTTGAAGCTATAAATATAGGTACTCATTTGAGCGAAAAGCATGGACACCAATTTTTATGAGATTTGGAGTTATAAAAATAGGTACCCATTTGATAGATAAGCCTGTACACCTATTTTAGAAATAATCCTGGACACCTATTTTTATGAGATTTGGATCTATAAAAATAGGTACCCATTTTATAGATAAGCTTGGATACATATTTTTATTAGATTTTAAGCTATTAAAATAGGTACCAATTTTAGAGATAAGCATGGACACTTATTTTTATTGTATTTGAAGCTATAAAAATAGTTACCCATTTTAAAGATAAGCATGGACAGAAGTTCATATTTTCAACCTTTTTTTGACAAACCTTGAATGAAGGCTATTTGAAATATATGCATGGACACCTATTTTTATGAGATTTGGCGCTGTAAAAATAGGTACCTATTTTGGAGATAAACATAGATACCTATTTCTGTGAGCTTTGGAGTTATAAAAATAGGTGTCAATTTGATAAATAAGCATGGATACCTATTTTTATCAGATTTGGAGCTATAAAAATTGGTACCCATTTGAGAGATAGGCATGGACACCTATTTTTATGAGATTTGAAGATATAAAAATAGGTAATCATTTTAGAGATAAGCATGGACACCTATTCTTGTAGATCCAAATCTCATAAAAATAGGTCTCCATGCTTATTTCTAAAATAGGTGTCTAGGTTTGTCTCTCAAATGGGTACCTATTTTTATAGCTCCAAATCTCATAAAAATAGGTTTGAATAGTTATCTCTAAAATTGGTACCTATGTTTATAGCTCCAAATCGCATAAAAATAGGTGTCCATGCTTATGTCTCAAATGGGTATCTATTTTTATAGCTCCAAATCTCATAAAAAAAGTGTCCAGACTTATCTCTAAAATGGGTATCTATTTTTATAGCTCCAAATATCATCTCTAAAATCATTGTCGAAGCTTATCTCTCAAATGGGTATCTATTTTTGTAATTCCAAATCTTGTAAAAATATGTGTCCATAATTATTTCTAAAATGGGTGTCTAGGCTTATCTCTCAAATGGGTACCTATTTTTATAGCTCCAAATCTTATTAAAATAGGTGTCCATGCTTATATCTCAAATGCGTGCCTTAATCCACTTTCAAAACTCAATTTCGGCAAAGTCGATAAAAGTGCATATTTTCAACTTTGGTTTGACCAACCTTGAACGAGGGCCAAAATAACTTCAAATCTCATAAAAGTAGGTGTCCATGCTTATGTTTAAAATGAGTACATATTTTTATAGCTCCAAATCTCATAAAAATTGACACCAATGCTTATCTCTCAAATGAATACTTATTTTTATAGCTCAAAATCTCATATAAAAAAGGTATCCATTCTTATCTCTAAAATAGGTTCCTATTTTTATAGCTCCAAATCTCATCAAAATGGACACCGATGTTTATCTCTCAAATGAGTACCTATTTTTATAGCTATAAATCTCATAAAAATAAAAGTTCATGTTTATCTTTGAAATGGATATCTAAATCCACTTTCAAAACTCAATTCCAAGAAAGTCGACAAAAGTGCATATTTTCGACCCTGGTTTGAACAACCTTGAATGATGGCCAAAATAGCTCCAAGTCTCATAAAAATATGTTTCCATGTTCATCTCTTAAATGGATATCTATTTTTATAGCTCCAAATCTCATAAAAATACGTGTCCATGCTTATCTCTAAGCATGGACACGTATTTTTAAGAGATTTGGAGCTATAAAAATATTGACGCATTTGAATGATAATCCTATACATCTATGTAGAGATAAGCATGGACACCTACTTTCAAGAAATTTGGAGCTATAAAAAATGGTACTCATTTTAGATATAAGCATGGACACCTATTTTTATGAAAGTGGATTTAGGTACCCATTTGAAAGATAAGCTTTGACACCTATTTTTATGATCTTTGGAGCTATAAAAATAGCTACCCATTTTAAAGATAAGCATGAACACCTATTTTATAGAAAAGCCTAAAAATTATTTAAATATAATTAAGGACACCTATTTTTATGACATTTTAAGCTATAAAAATAAGTACCCATTTTAGATATAAGCATGGACACCAATTTTTATGAAAGTGGATTTAGGTACTCATTTGAGAGATAAGCCTACGCACCTATTTAGATATAAGCATGGACACCTATTTTTATGAGATTTGGAGTTATAAAAAAAAGTATCAATTTTATATATAAGCATGTACACCTATTTTTATGAAAGTGGATTTAGGTACCCATTTGAGAGATAAGCATGGACACCTATTTTTGTGATATTTGGAGCTATCAAAATAGGTACCCATTTACGAGATAAGCATGGACACCTATTTTTATGATATTTTGAGCTATAAAATATGTAACTATTTTATAGATAAGCATGGAAACCTATGTTAGATATTACATTGGACATCTATTTTTATGAGATTTGGAGCTATTTTTATGAAATTTGGTGCTATAAAAATAGATACCCATTTTATAGATAAGCATAGACACCTATTTTATGTGATTTGGAGCTATAAAAATAGGTAACCATTTGATATAAAAGCATGGAAACCTATTTTTGTGAGATTTGGAGTTATAAAAATAAGTACATATTTGAGAGATAAGCCTAGACACCTATTTTATAAATAAGCATGGACACCTATTTATATTACATTTGGAGTTATAAAAATAGGTAGCCATTTCAGAGATAATTATGCACACATATTTTTATAACATTTGGAGCTATAAAAATAGGTACACATTTGAGAGATAAGCATGACCACCTATTTTTATGAGATTTAGAGCTATAAAATAGATACCCATTTGAGAGGTAAGCATGAACACCTATTTTTTTATATTTAAACTTATAAAAATATGTATCCATTTTAGAGAAAAAAGCATGGACACCTATTTTTGTTAGATTTGGAGCAATAAAGATAGGTACACATAAGAGAGATAAGTATGTATACATATTTTTATGACATTTGGAGCTATAAAAATAGGTACCCATTTTAGGGATAAGTCTGGACACCTACTTTTATGAGATTTGGAGATATAAAAATAGGTACCCATTTAAGAGATAATCATGGACTCCTATTTTAGAGATAAGCACGGACACTTATTTTTATGAGATTTGAAGCTATAAAAATAGGTTCTCATTTGAGAGATAAGCATGGACACATATTTTATGAGATTTGGAGCTATAAAAATGGGTACCCATTAGATATAAGAATGAACACCTATTTTTATTAGATTTGGAGTTATAAAAAGAGTTTCCCATATTAGAGATAAGGATGGACACTTATTTTTATGATATTTAGAGTTATAAAAATGGGTACCCATTTTAGAGATAACCATGGACACCTATTTTAGAGATAAGCATGGGTATCTATTTTTATGAAATTTGGAGCTATAAAAATAGGTACACATTTGAGAGATAAACATGGACACGTATCTTTATAAATTTTGAGCTATAAAAATAGGTACCCATGTTTTGAAGGTGGATTCAGGTACCTATTTTAAAGATAAGCAAGGACACTTATTTTTATGTACTTTGAGCTATAAAAATAGGTACCCATTTGAGAGATAAGCATTAACACCTATTTTTATGAGATTTAGAGCTATAAAAATACGAAACCATTTGAGAGATAAGCCTCAACACCTATTTTTATGATATTTGGATCTATAAAAATAGGTACCCATTTTTAAAAAGGATATTTAGGTACCCATTTGAGAGATAAGCATGGACACCTATTTTTATAAGATTTGGAGTTATTTTTATGAGATTTGTAGCTATAAACATATTGACCTATTTGAGCGATAATCCTAGACATGTATTTAGATATGAGCATGGAAACTTATTTTTATGACATTTGAAATTATAAAAATAGGTACTCATTTTAAATATAAACATGGACACCTATTTTTATGAAAGTGCATTTAGGTATCCATTTGAAAGATAAGCATGGACATCTATTTTTATGATATTTGGAGCTATAAAAATAGGTACCCATTTAAAAGATAAACATGGTGTATAAATGATAGATCAATTCTATGATCAATGATGCTAAGAAGAAACATAAGAAATAGATCTTGCTACTAAGAACTGTCACAAGCATACACAAGAAAAATAGAGAGAAGAAAAGAGACTGAATCACATGAATGAAGAGATGAATATTTCTGTGTATCCTTCCATTGAATAATAATGAATAATAGTGTACATAAATAGTACATCCCTCATAGGAAAATCGAATTGTATGGAAACAACTCATAAATCTCAAAAAGGCTGACTTCGCAAAATATAGCAAACCCTCATAGGTGGCTAAAGCACTTCCCAAACCTATCAAGAACCTCACGAGTTGGCAAAAGCACGAGTGAGTTGTCAAGGAGATGTAAAAAACATGATAATACTAGAAAATGGAGAAAAATTAATGGAGGATGGGTTGGAAACAAAAGCTGTCAGTTTCCTAGTTGACTAGCTTTTATCTTATCCATATAAAAACATGAAAAACATAAAAAACAGAATCTGTTGTAAAGTCATGTATATTAATTATGGATAGTCAAAAAGTGGTCAATATCAACTGACAATTGAAAATAAATCATTCCTAGGATATATATGACATGTATTGACTTTAAGGTGCAAGTGGATGCCAACTAATTAAGCCTAGTGGGTGAATAATTAATCAAATAATGATTAATTATTTTATCTTAAGTTATGAGTGGGTTTAATATATTCTAACACTCTCCTATAAGTCTGACTTTGTGACGGTATGACAAAAAATATGGATGCATATAAGGCCCATCAACAAGGCTATGGTCACCCTTTAACAATTATTATGTCCAGAAAAGTGACGAAAGAGGCAAAACCACATGGGGAAAATCCTCCCTCAAGATAGGACAAGGCACAAAATTTGAAATATGTCTTCGACATATTTTCATCTTCACTTTAATGAGCTGAATGGACTGCTTCTGGATGAAGGGCTTGCTGAATAAATCATAAACTCTATGATCATGCGCTAGAGTGTAGAACGTGCAAGAAGGAAGAGGAGAGACTCCTTGTATCTCATCAAATGATGAAGTAGGAGAATTATCTGAATGCTTCTTTCTACTGTCAAACTTTGATTTGCAAGCATAATATGAAATGGAAAAGAGATCTGTGCATACTCATTTCCAAAGAGTACAAAAATTAAGACACTATATTTCACACTCAATTCCCTGAATAGTTGCAAAATTGTGATGTGGATCACATGTCAATCTTTCAATCTGATGTAGCACCTGTATAGATCTGATATGAAGTTGATAAAAATCTGACATATCATAAATATAAACATATGGAATAGCAAGGACAAAGGCTTCAATGGCTCCATGAGGATATAGGGCTAAACTAGAAAAATTATGAGCAACTAGGGAAAACTGATAGGTGTAAAAATCTGAATGATGGATGGGCATAAGATATGAACCATAAGTGTTTAGAACAGATCAAAACATGTTTAATATCAATCCAAATATTAATAAGGACATGGATAACCAACCATTGAAATATAGGAAAGACTTCAAACCATGTAAGATAAATATCACTGCATAAGAGACCAATGAAGAATCAACTAGTGATCTTGGGATTTGTATAGTCTTAGGATTATTCAGAGGTATGGTAGATGGTATGGATGGTGGTATGATGTGCGTATCAACCTGTAAATATGCTTCTAAAATAGAATCCAGAGGATCACATATAAGCATATCATATTCAGAGGTATGGTAGATGGTATGGATGGTGGTATGATGTGCGTATCAACCTGTAAATATGCTTCTAAAATAGAATCCATAGGATCACATATAAGCATATCAATAGATTCATGGGAATACGCTGGTAATGAATCCTCTGTATAAAAGGAGGAAATAAGGAGATGTTCAAAATCTTCAAGAAGGCTCTGAGTATTGATGCCAAGAAAAAAGAAGGATATGCTGAAGCACATGAGATCAAGTAAGGTAAGTGGTATGACACAAATAAGGCTTGATGTGGATAAGCAAACATCCCAAAAGTCACTGGGTTGCGCACCATTAATGAGAGAGGTATGCACAAGGTGTGAAGAATCTGGCACATAGATCTTAGAATCTAAGATAGGAGATTTAGAGAAAAATGAATGGTTTATAGGATCATAATCAATATCAGCACCAGCTCCATATGTTACTTCGTTTTCATCAATAGTATCACAAGAAGAAAAATCATCTTCAAGAGACACAAAAAAAGATAACTCTTCAATATTTGCTTCTTCATTGAAGGAGAAAGCATTCGAATCAATGAGGGTAGCAGCAACATGAACTGTATGAGAAACTTCTTCATCATGATCAACTTCATTAGAAAATGTAGAGGCCAAGAAATCTTGAGAGAGAGAACAAGAGGGGATGCTAGGTTCGCTCCATGCTTCATCTTCAATTTCCTGCAAACCAAAATCTTTGTCCAAAATTTTCCAAAACTCAAATGGAAATTCACTAGAATCTATGAGATGATACATATTTGGAGAAATTCTCAAACACATAATTCCATAAGCTCTATCACAATTATTTATACAATTAATATTATCTTTATAAGACTCAGGTTCACTCATTGCACCAATGGAGACATCAAAGAGACATTGCCTCTTCAAGTATGCACTTATCTTTGGCGTATAATCAGCATAGTTGAAAGGAGATAGTAGAGGAACTTTTGAATCCATATTGAAGTTGTTGATATGCTCTAAGATATACTCTCTGCAACCTACAAAACAAACTAGGAGAAAATCTTGTAAGATAGACAATCTCTTCTTTAGAGAGGGATAGGAGACTGAATGCGCTCCTCAACTCTATATAACTTGATCAACCTTGCTGCTGTAGAAATGGCAAGGTTGTGCTCCCTGTAGCTTTGATACCATGTATAAATAATATATCAATAATATAGGCAATGATGCTAAGAAGAAGCACAGGAAATAGATCTTGCTACTAAGAATTCTCACAAGCATACACAAGAAAAATAGAGAGATGAAAAGAGACTGAATCACATGAATGAAGAGATGAATATTGGTGTGTATCCTTCCATTGAATAATAATGAATAATAGTGTACATAAATAGTACATCCCTCATAAGAAAATCTAATTGTATGGAAACAACTCATAAAGATAAAAAAGGCTGACTTACCAAAATATAGCAAACCCCCATAGGTGGCTAAAGCACTTCCCAAATCTATTAAGGACCTCACAAGTTGGAAAAAGCATGAGTGAGTTGTCAAGGAGATGGAAAAAACATGATAATACTAGAAAATGGAGAAAAACTAATGGAGGATGGGTTGGAAACAAAAGCTGTCAGTTTCCTAGTTGACTAGCTTTTATCTTATCCATAGAAAAGCAAGAAAAACAAAAAAAATAGAATAAAGCAGAATTTGCTATAAAGTCCTATATACTAATTCTGGATGGTCAAAAGGTGGTCAAGATCAACCCAAAATTGGAAATTAAATCATTCATAGGATATAGATGGCATGTATTGACTTTAAGGTGCAAGTGGATGCCAACTAATTAAGCTAGTAGATGAATAATTAATCAAATAATGATTAATTATTTTATCATAAGTTATGAGTGGGTTTAATATATTCGAACAACCCATTTGAGCGATAATCCTAGAAATCTATTTATATATAAGCATGGACATCTATTTTTATGGAATTTGGAGCTATAAAAATATGTACTCATTTTAGATATAAACATGGACACCTATTTTTATGAAAGTGCATTTAGGTACCCATTTGAAAGATAAGCATGGACATCTATTTTTATGATATTTGGAGCTATAAAAATAGGTACCCATTTGAGAGATAAGCCTCGACACCTATTTTTATGATATTCGGATCTATAAAAATAGGTATGCACTTCTAAAAAGGAGATTTAGGTACCCATTTGAGAGATAAGCATTGACACCTATTTTTATGGCATTTGGAGCTATAAAAATAGGTACTCATTTTAGATATAAACATGGACACCTATTTTTATGAAAGTGCATTTAGGTATCCATTTGAAATATAAGCATGGACATCTATTTTTATGATATTTGGAGCTATAAAAATAGGTACCCATTTTAAAGATAAGCATTGACAACTATTTTGGAGAGAATCCTAGACACATATTTAGATATAAGCAAGAATGCATATTTTTATGACATTTGGAGCTATAAAAATAGGTACCCATTTTAGATATAAGCATGGACACCTATTTTTATGAAAGTAGATTTAGGTACCCATTTGAGAGACAAGCCTATGCACTTATTTTTTATATAAGTAGGAAAATTCTATTATAGTATAGAAAGATAGTACGAAATGAAGAATTACAAGAGGTCCTGGAAAACGGCCCCAATCTGGACCAAAAAACAGCTAATAAGGCCTGCCACACTGATCTTAACTAAACCAGGAAGAGAAAGAAAAAATCTTTAAACCAAGCCAATACATTGCGGGAGCATAAAGGTCTGGTTCCCAAAAAATTCCAAAACTAAAACTAACAGGGACCATCTCTAGCTTATCCAAAACTCTAGGTAATCATGGGCTTGAGCAGGAAGGACTTAAAGTGGAGATTACAATTAACTCGTTGCCATCGAAGGAAACCAAAGATGTCCTCGGCCGGTCGGGGAAATGAGACTCTAAGCATAACATAGCGAGCCGCAACATAGAAAACCTTAAGACAGGAATCGACATAGATTTGGACATCAAAAAGACAAAGGATCAATGCTAGGGATCCTAATCTTAACTTCTTGCCTCTCGTTTAGGGCCCTGGTGATGTTTCACATGCTGAGTTGGAGCGTTGCTAACAAGCGAGTTAGCTGGGGTATTCACTGGGGTGGAGGTGATGTTCCCCGAGCTTTCCAGCATGTCCTGAGCAATCTGCTCTAGGAGTCTGAAACCAACATCACTCTCCTGCTTCACACGCCAGATGATGTTTAGGGTGACACAGATCCCTTGGGCAGTCTGAATTTTAGCCGGGATGTCCCAGGCCAATAGGATGCGAGCGGTCCAAAAGGGGTTGGGAAACAAAGGTCGCCCCATCAGGGCCTCAAACTCCCGAAGGAGATCAATTTCTAGAATGGATATAAAGGCCTCGATAGCAAATTGCATTTTTGCCATATACTGGTCTCCCCAAATGAAGGGTTCTGACACAGGATTGTCTCCCCTTGATGGCATAAAATCATGCATAGAGCTAGGGGAAGCCTCACTGTGGCTTTCTCCTTTGTTATTTTCTCTCGAACTATTACGGGCCCTCTAGTAGTGCGGCATGGTGATTGCACATAGACGAATTATTGGGAACAAGAAGAACAGGATCGACACCTTGCTTGAATCCTTACGTTCCGGAGAACCCGAATTTATAAAACATTGATCCTCCAATTCCTCCTATCTACAGACATGCTCCATAACTCTGCGCATGCTTCCAGCCTTGATCACCATTATTTGCTTCCCTTACCCCCATTCCATCAGATCTCTCATTGTGTGCAAGTGATTTGCCACCTTTTTCTTCACATGGGGCCAATTAATACGGATATCCACCATATTTCCCATTCTTATCAACTCAAATGTAATCTCTGTACACTTGAACTTACATGCTCATCCTCTCATCTACCCTTCCCACGGATCAGTTTACACAGAGTTTCTACCCTTGAATATGAATCCAAGCCCGATACTGGGCTTTTCTGTTGTCGATCTGACCTTTCACTGCCCCCACGTGTTTCGTACCAATGCCATGTGTTTAGGCATGGATCAAACCAGCCCCACCTAGTGATCGAGACATTTCCGTTCTTTCCGTGTCAGCCACCGTGATAATCGTGGGCTCACTATGTGATGTCAGCATGCCACCCATCTATCTTCCCACTAAATATGGATGCCACTTTTCATTCACATGTTGCGGGATGGATTTAGTCAGGTGTACGGATTACTGCTGCCTTCCTTATCTTCCTCTTCCAACTTCAAGCAACGTTGCCAAATAGTCTGGGTATTTCCTCTGCATGGAAAGATAAGTTGCTTTCCACTCCTGCATTCGTGAGGGCATCCCCACCTTGTTGCCCTCCTGTTTAACATGCGAGGATAAAATGGATTCCTGGCCTGTCAAGGTTTTCCTAAGAGCGCTTAAACGACCCTCCCATCTCCATTTCTTTGATACTTGGGAAGTTGAAGCACCCGATTGAAGATGCCAAGGTATATTGATAATAATCTGAGAGTCCCCCTCCGCCACCAGTGGAGTTTTCCTTGTTTGCACCTCCCAATTCAAACCATTGATAAGGCCTTCGAGCTCGGCCATATTGTTAGTACTGCTACATATTGATCCCCAAAATAAATTGAGAATATCTCCCTTTGAATTCCTTATTGCGCCCCCATAACCAGCGGGACGCGGACTAACTTTGGCTGCTCCATCGACATTGAGTTTGAAGGAGCCAGCTGGAGGTCCTATCTAGGAGTTCAGGCTAGAGACGGACGCTGGAACTGAACAAGATATCGAATTGTTGGAAGGTAATTCCCCAATCCCTAAATCATAAAGATTAATTCGTTCATTTTCTTCAACTATAAATTATTCCTGCATCCACTGATGCAGAGTGATAGTTTCTTTCAGATGAGCTTATATGGAATTCCATATTTTCCCTTGTTTTCTTGATTTGTTTTCAAAAGTCTGTCTGTTGCAGGTTTCCCATATTTCCCATAAAGTGAAGCCTAGTAGAAGCTCCCACATGCGATTGAAAATTTTGTTTTTAAAACAATTCATAGGCCATTCTGTGATTGTGCAGTCTGATCGTCCTTTGTGACGGTGGTTTCTTTTGAAAATTGTTGCCCCTTTATCCCAAATAGAGTTTGCTACTTTGCGCTCATCGAGAAGATGGTTGATGGTTTCATTATTCTCCTCGCACATGCAACATCTAGATGGACCATAGATTTCTCTGATTTGCAGGTTAACCCATGTTAGGATACGTCATTTTATCACCATCCAGCAAAAAAAACAGACCTTTGGCCACCATCCTCCTATCCATATTTTCCCCTATTTGGCTTCAGGCTCCATGTCCTGAGTCCCTGTTAGCAACCCTAAGGATTCTTTGGGGTTAAATTTACCTTAATTGTCATACCCCCATCTGAGCTTATCTGGACCCTCGTTCTTGGCTATTCTTTTAGAGTAGAGCTCCGATATAAAATATTCGATGTCTTCCCCAGGTGCTTGGGCTTGCCACCAACTCCAATCCTTCCACGTCCTGAAAAGCTGGTCCTCATTGCGGGTATCCCAGAAATCCACAACCTTTCCATGGGATTGATTCTGGAGGAAGGTGCAGAGTAAAGGGGAATCATCCTCGCATGAAATCACCAGTTCCTGGTTCAAATATTCACTTACAAATCGAGCAGTTTGACCATTTCACACCTCCCAGAAACTGTGCTTTTGAACCAATCTTGTGTTTTCATGGGTGGTCTTCTAAATGCTTGATCCATGGAGGTTTTCTCTACGGAGAACCAAGGATTGCTTGGGCCATTGGGGGCATATTTTAAATTCCATAGTTTGGCCCACGACTCCTCCGCATAATTGACCCATCGCCACCAAATTTTGGCACTCATAACTTTATTATTTTCAAGAGGGTCTCGGAGCCCCAATCCCACTACAGCCTTTGGAGTGCATATGGTTTGCCAAGCCACAAGAGGCCACTTTTTGTTTCCTTCCGATCCTCCCTAGAGGAAGTTCCTCTGAATATTCCTGATTTGTTTTATAATTGATTTCAAGGCTTCCAACACTGAGAAGAGGTAAATGGGCATTGCCTAAAGAACCGATTTTACCAGGATGAGTCTGCTCGGGGAATTGAGGGCCATGTAAGTCCATAGATTGAGTTTTTTGTTGATTTTTTCTACCAATTCCTTCCAAGATATTTGCTTAATAGTCGATTCTGCCAGCGGTGCTCCTAGATACTTTGAGGGGAGGCTACCTTCCAAGAACTCCAGGATTCTGAGAATGTTTCTTTTGGTAATCCGTGGGGTATTGAAGAAGTAAGTATAATATTTTTCCTTGTTGATTTCAAGCCCGCTAGCTTCCAAAAAAGTATTCAAACATTCTTTAATTCCCCTAGCCTCATGAACCGATGAGGGGCCCATAAGAATATTATCATCCACAAACTGTTGATGCAGGGTATGTGAATCCATCCCCACTGTTAGAGATAATCCCTGAATTTTGTTCGTTTCTCTCTTGCTTTTGAGCATCCTTCCTAATCCTTCCGCCGCAATGATGAAGAGGAAGGGAGATAGAGGATCCCCCCTGTCTAATGCCTCTTGAAGCATTGAAGGGATTCGAGGGGGAGCCATTGACAAAGATTGAGAAGGATGTTGAGGAGACCATATTCATAACTCAGATTGTCCACTCCTCCGAGAAGCGAAAAGCTTTAAGAATACCTGCCAAGAACTACCAGTTCAATTTATCATAAGCTTTGGAGAGGTCCAGTTTTAGGAGCATATCTGGAGTCTTTGATGTTTTAAGAGAATGGATAGTTTCATGAACCATAATGATGCCATCTAGAATTTGCCTTCCTTCTACGAACCTTGCTTGTTCCGGTGAGATGATGAAAGGAAGGAGGGGTTTAAGACGATTTGCAATTACCTTAGAAATGATTTTGTAGATGAAATTACACAAAGAAATAGGTCTTAGTTTTTCGGGATCCTCTGTTCCACTTTCTTTGGGTATGAGAATTAGGAATGTAGAATTGAGAGCTATGAGAATACTCTCTGATTTCCTAGAGTCCTCCACCAAAGCCCATATTTATTCCTTTAGCCAGTCCCAACAAGCATGGAAGAAATTGGTGGTGAACCCATCTGGTCCCAGAGCTTTATCTTTTGCCATTTGTTTTACAGCAGTCTCCACTTCCATTATCTCAATGGATTTTCCCAGAATTTGATTATGATCATCCGTGATAATCTTGGGTATATGGCTTAACACCTCTCTCTGTGATTCCTCCCTATTTTGTCTGGTTCCTGCAAGATCTTGGCAAAATAAGAGTTCAAGGTAGTTTCTAGTTCTTGAGTTTCGGCTATACTCCCATCCTCCCTTTTAAGTCTATCCATATGATTTCCCTGTCTATATTGAATGGCCGCTTTGTGGAAAAAACTAGTATTGCGTTCTCCTTCCTGGAGCCACTTGACTCTAGCC
Source organism: Pseudotsuga menziesii (assembly GCA_001517045.1). Taxonomy (NCBI): domain Eukaryota; kingdom Viridiplantae; phylum Streptophyta; class Pinopsida; order Pinales; family Pinaceae; genus Pseudotsuga; species Pseudotsuga menziesii. The sequence continues at coordinate 306,206 of LPNX010633315.1, forward strand.
TTCTGGTTCTAGTAGAATTCCTCTTGTTGTTCTCTTTGACTGACTTCCTGTAGCAGTAACTTTTCTTTAATCCTCAATTCTTTTGAGAATCCACTATTCATCCCTTGAGATTGGTTTAGCTTGATTTTGTTCTCTAAGTTATGTTTTGCTTGAAATATATTTTCAAAGGACTCCTTATTCCATTTCTTGATGTGACCTTTGAGGAGTTTAAGTTTTTGTTGGAATTGATACATTCAAGTGCCTCTGATTAGTGGGGAACTCTCCCACCACTCCTTAAGTTTCTCATGGAAGTTCGGATGGAGAAGCCAGAATTTCTCAAATCTGAAGGGTTTGCGAGGGTTAACTCCGACATTTTCCCATTCCAGGCTGATGGGCCAATGATCCAAACCTGCTGCTGGCAAAACCACTGCTTTTAGGTCACCCCATTCCATCATGACCGATTTTGGGAGTAAAAACAGGTCAAGTCTGCAGGCTATCCCTCTGTCTCCTGTTTGTTTGTTGTTCCAAGTTAATATGCCATTGGAAGTTCTGATATCTATCAAATTAAGGTCATTAATAATAACATTAAAGTTATTGCTTGCAGAGTTTAGGTTAGAGCTACCACATTTTTTTTCACCGAGGTTCCTGATCAGATTAAAGTCGCCCCCTAGGATCCAAGGTTTGTCCTCGACTATGTATTTGATGTCTGAGATCGAATCCAAAAATGTTGTCTTCTGTTCAGCCCTCGGGGGACCATAAACATTGGATATGAATCCTCTTATTCTGGTGCCTATGATGTGGAAATCTATTGATAGAGTACAAGGAGTGGCTAGGAATCCTGATAGTTGCACCTCATGAGGGCTCCATAGGATTCCCAACCCTCCTACTGCCCCTCTGGTGTCTAAAGCTATTGATTCGCATCCCTTTCAGACTTTTTGGGTGATAATTGATAGTTCTTCTCCCGAGCATTTTGTTTCTTGCAGAAAAACTATCCCTGACTTATATTTTTTAATCCTTCTTCTTAGAAGGCAGATTTTGAGAGTGCTCTTACAGCCTCTGATATTTCAGGTTGTAATCTGCATCAGAAATAGATTAACTAGAAGGTGATAGGGCAGCATCTATTGTTGGATACTGCTATGAAGCCACTAGTTGTTCGCATATTGCTTTGATTCTTTGAACATTGCTTGCTCTTCCCCTCTTTTCTTTTTTTCTAGTTTTTCTTACCGTCGGTGACTTTGAGGGATTCAACTACTACCCCTAAGGAGATTGAGTTTTTGATTGAATAATTGCTTTCTCCAGCAAGGAAACTTGCTGAGGGGGAATCTGGGTTGGAGTTTTGTCAGAGCATACAGCTTCCAGCCTGACTATTTATAGATCTACTATTTCCATATCTTCTGAAACCAGTTCCATTGTCCCTGAGTCTTTCTTGGCCGCCTCTTACTGTCACTGGTTAAGAGGCTCCGGATTGGATTTTACTATTTCTTTTTTCTTTTTTGGGGTTTTCTCTATCTCCTTTCCCTGGTTTTCTTTGTTCTGGTCACTTTGTTGTTCTGCTTGGAGTTTTTACTTCATTTGATATACTTGTTTGTCGGCGTTACTAATTACCTGATATTCTTGGAGGATCTCATACCGATTTTGGGTCTACATTCTTTTATTTAATTCTAGTCCTAAAGTCTTCCTCGCTTGCCGCTTCTTGTTTTGTATTTTTGTGAATCCCTCCGCGTCTTGGTTTTCTTGGTCTTTATTCCCCCCCGGTATTTTATTTTGGGGGAAACATCTTAATAGATGGCCATGCTCATTACATCTTCTACATCTGAAAGGGATCTGTTCATAATCTATGGCCTGAAACCATTCCTCATCTTCCCATGTTAGCTCGATTCCATCAAGAAGATCTCTGGAGATATCAAGGTAGATACATATTCTGGCATATGATATGTATTTACTTTGTCTAGTTTTCTCTGAGACTTTGACAAAGTTCCCCAATGTGCTCCTGATATCCATTAATATTTCTTCCTTCCAGTATTTCGTTGGGAGGGAATACATTCTTATCCATACAGGAGCTATCGTCAGGTTTTCTTTGTCAGGGTCGAATCTCTCTTTCCATGGTCTAAGGAAGAGGCCCGCTGAGTTGTAGAAGTAGGGGCCACTCTCAAAGATTTTCATTATGTCCACTTCATTAAAGAAGATTATTGTAAATAACCCTTTGGCTTCTAGTTGAAGGTCGTAGTGTCCTTGGGGTTTCCATGTTGTGTTGATCTACCAGACCAGGGTCTTTTCTGTGGGCCAAATCCCAACGAATTTTCCTATGAAATCCCTCTCTTTCATGTATTAAATATCCTCCCTGACTCTTTCAGATTTGATCTGTAGTTTTGGCATAGTCTTGAATTTCAGGACACATTGTCTTGTCCTTCTTATGCCGTGATTATTTGTTTCTTCCTTTCTGATTCCACTGCAACCTTCCCCATCTTTGGGCATTATAGATGCATTGATTACTCATTTCCCCTTTTTATTTTCTTTTCCCAATATAACTGTACCCTCCTCTACTGTTTCATTCCTTCCACAGTCCCTCTTCCCCCGAGGAGGAGCAGGAACCATCTTGAATGGCCTTTCTGAGACGTCTCGGACTTGTACGATCATCGTGGAACCTTCCTCCTACGTCCCCAATCCCCAACCACATTTCAAGTTGCAGAGCCCCTTTTTTTCATCAACCGCCTACGCACCTATTTAGATATAAGTGTGGACACTTATTTTAATGAGATTTGGAGCTATAAGAAAAGGTACCCATTTTATATATAAGAATGGACACCTATTTTTATGAAAGTGGATTTAGGTACCCATTTGAGAGATAAGCATGAACACCTATTTTTGTCATATTTGGAGCTATAAAAATAGGTACGCGTTTGCGAGATAAGCATGGACACCTATTTTTATGATATTTGGAGCTATAAAAAAAAGTAACTATTTTATAGATAAGCATGGAAACCTATTTTAGAGATAACCTTGGAGACCTATTTTTATGAGATTTGGAGCTATTTTTATGAGATTTGGAGCTATTTTTATGAAATTTGGTGCTATAAAAATAAGTATCCATTTTATAGATAAGAATAGACACCTATTTTATGTGATTTGGAGCTATAAAAATAGGTACCCATTTGATAGAAAAGCATGGAAACCTATTTTTGTGAGATTTGGAGCTAAAAAAATAGGTACCTATTTGAGAGATAAGCCTAGACACCTATTTTACAGATAAGCATGGACACCTATTAATATTACATTTGGAGTTATAAAAATAGGTAGCCATTTTAAAGATAATTATGCACACCTATTTTTATGAGATTTGGAGCTATAAAAATAGGTACCCATTTGAGAGATAAGCATGGACACCTATTTTTATGAGATTTCGAGCTATTAAATAGATACCCATTTGAGAGGTAAGTATGGATACCTATTTTTTTGATATTTAGACCTATAAAAATATGTACCCATTTTAGAGAAAAGCATGGACACCCATTTTTGTTAAATTTGGAGCAATAAAAATAGGTACCCATATGAGAGATAAGTATGTACACATATTTTTATGACATTTGGAGCTATAAAAATAGGTACCCATTTTAGATATAAGTTTGGACACCTACTTTTAAGAAATTTGGAGATATAAAAATAGGTACCCGTTTAAGAGATAAGCTTGGACTCCTATTTTAGAGATAAGCATGGACATTTATTTTTCTAAGATTTGGAGTTATAAAAATAGGTACCCATTTGAGAGATAAGCATGGACACATATTTTTATGAGATTTGGATCTATAAAAATAGGTACCCCTTAGATATAAGAATGGACATCTATTTTTATTAGATTTGGAGTTATAAAAATAGTTTCCCATATTAGAGATAAGAATGGAGACCTATTTTTATGATATTTGGAATTATAAAAATGGGTACCCATTTGAGATATAACCATGGACACCTATTTTAAAGATAAGAATGGGTACCCATTTTTATGGGATTTGGAGCTATAAACATAGGTACGCATTTGGGAGATAAGCATGGACACATATTTTTATATATTTTGAGCTATAAAAATAGGTACCCATGTTTCGAAAGTGGATTTAGGTACCTATTTCAGAGATAAGCACTGACACTTATTTTTATGTACTTGGAGCTATAAAAATAGGTACCCATTTGAGAGATAAATGTGGGCACCTATTTTTACGAGATTTGGAGCTATAAAAATAGGTGTCCATGCTTATCTATAAAATAGATATCTATTTTTATAGCTCCAAATGTCATAAAAATAAGTGTTTATGCTTATCTCCAAAATGGGTTACTATTTTTATAGATAAGCATGGGTGCCTATTTTTGTAGCTCCAAATATCATAAAATAGGTGTCCATGCTTATCTCTAAAATGGTTACCTATTTTTATAGCTCCAAATCACATAAAAATAGGTGTCCATGCTTATCTCTCAAATAATACCTATTTTTATAGCTCCAAATATGATAAAAATAGGTGTCCATACTTATCTCTCAAATGGGTACCTATTTTTATAGCTCCAAATCTCATAAAAATAGGTGTCCATGCTTTTTTTTTAACAGAAACTAAAAAGAGAGTAATATTAAACAGGATATGCACAACCATTCATTACAAAAAACTGTAGCTGAAGTATTCTTGTTGGTCGGAGAAAAGGAAACAAAAATAGGCCAGAAGATAGACCTTATTATGCTGCAGAGAGTTCTTACATTTCAATTAATTACAGACGTAGTATATACTAGAATGTACTGCTGATTAAGTAAGATACAAAAAACAAAGACTTTTTAAAGACACATTAAGGGTTTCCTGGTTGCCCCATGGGCTGAGTGACAGATTCCTCCTCCATGTGTTGTCTTGCTCCTGCTGGATTTTCATGGGCTTGGCTTTTGTGGTTCATCTGCACCAGCTGCCGAAGATCCTCCTGAATGCGGTCTACTTTCTCCATGATTTACTTCAGACTCATTTCATTAACATCTATCCTAACATCATGATTGCTAATATGATCAGATGTATATCCAACCACATCAACAAGCTTTTTTACCTCTTTGGTTGTCTCTCTGCTGTCCATAATTCCTATTGCAACCATTTCATATAATCGTCGTATGTTCGCCTTCAAGTCTGCAAGACCAGCATTTTCACCTGCATGGTCCATTCCTTGATTTCGATAAAATTCTTGGCTAGAGCTATGGATTTCAAGACTTAAACTTGAAATCCGATTAAGCACAGAGCCTGAGAAAATGAAATTCTGTCCACTGCAGAGACTACGACACCAACCTCTAGAGGACAAATTGTTGAAAATAGAACTAAGAATGAAAATTTCTTGTTGTAGGGTGTCACAATCCTTTCTATTTCGACAAGAGAGTGTACCTATTGAGCCTTCCTCCCAACCAGAGCAATTACAACCAAGGGTCAGAATATTACCTTCAAGGAGGAGCTATCCGAACAGTATTTCCATGGTTGCAGAGCCTGAAGCTAATCACTAAGAAGAACCAGGAGCACTGCGGGATGGGAAAAGATAGTTCAGGAATGCAACAAGCGCAAATCTCTCTTTCACAAAACTCCTTAGCAAAGGAAAGGCCTCCCAAGGGATCACCCGAGCAGATCCTTCATCGAAACCAAACCTATCAACAAGAAGGACTTCTTCCGGATAGACGGCTTGAGGTTCAATGCAATTGTGGCTATAAAAAAGGGTGAAAGGGTAGATGAAGCTTTCAGACGAAGCCATGGTACACAGATGGGGTTGGCATGGAGCATGCCTTCTAAACAGGCATTTAAGCCTGAAGGGATGGCAAGTTAATGCAGGAGAATTCATGGAGGGGCTAATGATGAGTGGAGACCACATGTCGCCATATTAAAAATCACAATTTAAACCATAAACCATAAAAAATTATTATGGTGAGACTTAGGATAGGGTAAGTTCTTAAGGGAGGGTACTTTTTAAGCATTAGGGAATTGGTTTGGAGCCAATGTCTAAGTCATTAATGTGAATGTAACCTTGGGGAAGGGAGGCCCCTAGATTAGCCACAGTGTCTGCGAGAGAATTATTTTCTCGGAGAATATGAAAAAACTCAACTCTATTCGAGAGGAGGGGAGTGATTCTATCATATAGCCTTCTGCACTTGATGGATCCTATGGAATATCCATTAATCATTTTGTATATGAATTTCCTCGATTCTCCAAATATTGCTGGCCTGGGGATAGTTATTGTGTCTAAGAATTATATTCCCTGCAAGAGAGCCATCCACTCAGCTTCAATATTGGTCTTATGGCCCAGCCCCCAAGTGAATGTTTTTTTCGTTTGTCCTCCAGGATCCAGTAAGATCCCCCCCGCACCTGCCACCCCTAGATTGCCTTTTGAGGCACCATCAAAAAATAAGGCAAAATAATTATTTTCCTGAAGCCATTTCGAAAACTCAGTAGGAGTTTTCCTTATCTCCCAAGATAGATATCTAGTGGGGAGTTTAGGGCGAGAGATAGTAGAGTTGGACTGAGGGGATCTCCTTTTGAGAAAAGTGCTGCACTAAGAAGAAACCAGCTTCGATAGATCTTCTGAGTTTAGATAGCGAATCCCTTTCAAGGCTAATTTTTCTGATAACATGCCCACAGTTTTAGAAGCTATTCGGGTTGGAACTACTTTCTCTCCTTTAAAAATTGCTATGTTTCTGGCCAACCATAGCTGCCAGCATATATTCTTTGGGATGGTGTTCCAGAGCCGCTTAAGAATGGGTTTCTTACTAATATTTCCAGGGAATTGATTATTCCAATTAACAAGGAGTTGGTTGAGGGAATCTGGAGGCCTAAAGAGAGAGCCAAGGGGAAGGAGAATGGACATACAGACTTGCAAAGAGACGTTGCATTGAAGGAAAATGTGAACCATTGATTCTGAATTAGAGTTGCATAGAGCACATCTAGAGGGGCCTGCAATCCCTCGTTTCCTGATATTTTCAGCTGTAAGCAATTTGTTATGCATCAATAACTAAATGAAAGAGTTTACCTTAGGGATACAATCTGATTGCCAGACCTTTTTCCATATACTTCCAACTGCTGATGAGTCGAAGGAAAACTTCTTATATCCTTCTTTAACCGTGTAGTTTCCATTTTTTCCCCAGCCAAGAATATCCTTTGAGGATTTGTTGATCGGAGTCTTTCCTTGTAGGGTGGTGAAGAGGAAATTCTTCACAGCCTCCAAATGCTCAAGTGGATGAATCGTTCTCCATCCAATTGAACTGCCATTTCGGATTCCAGGAGGAGAGGTCGAAGAGGGAAATAATATTGTTATCATGTGCCCATTCTGATAACTCTCCCAATAACGGGAACAAGGATAGTGAAGGATGCCCCAATATCCTGTGTTCCCATATATTAATATTTTTCCCATTCCCTGGAATCCAGTAGTAATTAGATTGAATAAGATTGAGAGAAGATTTACACAAAATCCAAAGGGAGGTACCCTTGCCATCCCAAGTGCAGTTTAAGATTTTGGATCTCGGCCTCTTGATGTATTTTTTCCTTATTACTTCTTTCCACCGATATTTTTTACCAGTAGCCAATCTCCATACCAGTTTTGCACCAAGCGCTTTATGCATTTGCTCTGGAACTCTTATGCCCAAACGTCCTTTGTGTTTTGGACTTTTGACAGTGGTCCATTTTACCAGATGAAATTTTTTGTTCTGCAGCTTTCCTCCCTGCTAAAGAAATTTTCTGATTTCCATATAAATATTGTTTATGATGGTCTTAGGGGCTAGGATAATTGAGTTGGAGTAGATGGCATATGAAGAGAGGATAGATTGAATGATTGTTACTTTTCTTGCCAAGTTTAACCACCTGAAACCTATCGAATGGATCTTGTTTTTTATTTTTTGAATGACAGGAGCCCACATGAAAGAAGCAAAGATTGTTTTAGCTATGGGGATGCCCAGATAGATGAAATGAGTCCAATCATGATTGACATGAATATGGAGTATTTGGGATATGTCTCGAAGAGTAGCCACATTGTTATTCCAGCCATAGAGCTAACATTTATCGAGGTTTGCATAACTACTAGAGGAACGAAGAAAGAGTTCGAGGGGCCTAAAGAAGTTTCTAGAAATTTGAGGGGAGGCACTGCCCAATAGGATAATATCATCGGAAAAAAGAGCATGATTAATAGGTTGGACTCCAATTTTAAAGGAGAGGACTGAGAGAAGTACTTCTTCTTGAAGTCTATTAAGTCTTCTACTCAGGGAGTCAATGACTAGAATATAAAGAAAAGGAGAGAGGGGCCATCCCTTCCTGATCCCTCGATTGGCTTTAGGTACCTTTTTTAAAGTGGATTTAGGTACATATTTGAGAGATAAGAATGGACACTTATTTTTATGACATTTGGATTTATAAAAATAGGTACTTATTTGAGAGATAAGCATGGACACTGATTTTTATGAGATTTGGAGCTATAAAACTAGGTACCCATTTTATAGATAAGCATGGACACCTATTCTTATGAAATTTCGAGCTATAAAAACAGATACCCATTTAAAAGATAAGCATGGACACCTACTTTTATGAGTTTTGAAGCTATAAAAATAGGTACCCATTTGAAAAATAACCATGGACACCTAATTTTATGATATTTGGAGCTATAAAATTAGGTACCCATTTGAGAGATAAGCATGGGAACCTAGTTTTATGAGTTTTGGGGCTATAAAAATAGGTACCTGTTTTAGAGATAAGCATGGACACTTATTTTTATGATATTTGGAAGTATAAAAATAAGTACACATTTTAGAGATAAGCGTGGACACCTATTTTATTAGATTTGGAGGTTTTTAGTTAGGTACCCATTTGATAGATAAACCTGGACACCTATTTTTTTGAGATTTGGGGCAATAAAAATAGGTACCCATTTTAGAGATAGGCATGGAAACCTATTTTTATGAGATTTCGAGTTATAAATATAGTTACCCATTTGACAGAAAAGCATGGACACCTATTTTTATGAGATTTGGAGTTATAAAAATAGGTACCCATTTGAGAGATAAGATTGTACACCTATTTTAGAGATAAGCATGGACACCTATTTTTATGACTTCTTGAGCTACAAAAATAGGTACCCATTTTAGAGATAAGCCTGGACACTTATTCTTATGAAATTTGGAGCTATAAAAATAGGTACCCATTTTAGAGATAAGCTTGGATGCCCGTTTTTATGAGATTTGGAACTATCAAAATAGGTACCCATTTTAGAGATAAGCATGGACACTTATTTTTATGACATTTGGAGCTATAAAAAAAGTTACCCATTTTAGAGATAAGCATCGACCTAAAGGCATATTTTCAACCTTGGTTTGACCAACCTTGAATGAGGGCCATTTGAAGTATATGCATGGACACCTATTTTTATGCGATTTGGAGCTATAAAAATAAGTATACATTTTGGAGATAAATATGGATACCTATTTTTTTAGATTTGGAGTTATAAAAATAGGTACCCATTTGAGAGATAAGCATGGATACCTATTTTTATTATATTTGGACCTATAAAAATAGCTACCCATTTGAGAGATAAGCATGGACACCTATTTTTATGTACCCATTTGAGAGATATGCGTGGAGACTTATTTTTTGGATAAGCATGGACACCTATTTTTATAAGATTTGAAGCTATAAAGATAGGTACTCATTTTAGAGATAAGCATCGACACCTATTTTTATAGCTTCAAAACTCGTAAAAATAGGTCTCCATGCTTATCTCTAAAATAGGTGTCCAGGCTTATCTCTTAAATGGGTACCTATTTTTATAGCTCCAAATCTCGTAAAAATAGGTGTGAATGGTTATCTCTAAAATGGGTACCTATTTTTATAGATCCAAATCTCATAAAAATAGGTGTCCATGCTTATCTCTCAAATGGGTACCTATTTTAATAGCTCAAAATTTCATAAAAATAGGTGTCTATGGTTATCTCTAAAATAGGATTTTAGGCTTATCTCTCAAATGGGTGCCTATTTTTATATCTCCAAATCTCATAAAAATAGGTGTCTAGATTTATCTCTAAAATGGGTACCTATTTTTATAGCTCCAAATCTCATAAAAATATGTGTACATTCTTATCTCTCATATGGGTGCCTATTTTTATAGCTCCAAATCTCATATATATAGGTGTACATGCTTATCTTTTAAATGGGTGCCTATTTTTATAACTCTCAATCTCATAAAAGCAG